>JAVFBX010117921.1:0-15896 GCA_034783855.1 Mopalia kennerleyi
TGTAAACACAGCTCGTTGGTGTTGCATCTATATTTTTACATAAGCAGCGGCTTCTTGACTGTTCACATATTAACAGCATTTAAAGAGCAGTGCTTCATTTAAATGTCTGTGATTACCACATTTTGGCACCTAACTGTCGCTAATGCCAATGACAAAAACCTTAAGATGGCCTGATTTTTTACATTCGTACCACCGACGTTTTGTTGGATGAACGCTAGGGTTCTTGTGACTATAAATATCTTTCCTTTTCGTGTTTCTCCACAGACAAGACTGCTTGATTTGTTCGATTTACATTTAATAAAAGGTCGCGGCCATGGCTTAGGGTTTGCGTGTCGGTCTACTAATCCTACCTCGATGTACCGTCCGTCGACCATCAGGTATATGAGTGAGTCACACGATGTGATTCCCGCAAGCATGGGAGTGGTTTTAACGAGGTGTCCTTAAACCCCAATTAGACAAACAATCAAACTTGAGTAATAAATTCACATCAATTCGTGATTGTTATCGCACAAGCATTGTGTTAAACCATAACAAACTTTATCTTCGTACATAGTGGCTTAACATCTACCATTGTCATTCTACGTTGACTATCAACGTCTCCATTACCCAATTGGTATATCTGTACTGACTGGAATTCCATGTTGACTTTCAATGTCCTTATAACCAATTGGTACATCTTTACTGGCATGAATATGATAACGTCTGGCTTTGCAGTAATTCTTAAATAAATAGCATATCATTGTTTGGCGAACTTGAGCTTGACGCCGTTTTCTTTAAGAATACGAGCGAATGTCTCGTACATTTATTGTAAGCGGATTGGTTTCTATAGATATGTCACAGAAATGTGTCTGCCTTAAATACCGTGGGGTTTTATTTTATGGATAAGACGTCTAAACTATATGTAACAGTTATTTATAGAGTCGTGAAATATGGATGACTATTTTAAGGATTTGAATAAAACTTGACCTAAAATTAAGGCAAGTATTGTACAACCTGTCTACCCTTCTCTCTATGCCGGTCTAAGTACATTTCGTTGTTAACAATAGATTGCGTGAATAGTGTATGATCATCAATATGCCCTTTTTATGGAACCAAACCATCCGATTTTGTTTGAATTTAAAGGTTAGACTGCAATGTAAACAGTCTTATGTAATTTTTCTTATTTGATATTTCACTTATAAGACCGTGCGCCAGTCAAACCGTTGAAAGTAAGCACCTTCGAAGCCACTGACAACAACCCAAGACAAGACGGGACAAATAGAGAAAAAAATCTCTGGACATAAAACAAATGCATTACAAACAGATCGGCTTCCTTTTCCACTTTAGCTCTGAGAGCCCCCCCCCCAGGGCAACAGGAAACTCCTTCCGACCACTCTCAATTTCTGACAACTTTAAATTCTAGTCATACGGCTAGGGTTTTTTTTTTCAGTATAGGTAACATATGAATTGAACATGATCTCAAACAATGTAAATTTTACGCTATTTGATTGGACAGTGGAACTGTAACAGAGGTCAAAATTGACGCAACTGGACGCGTACGAGTACATGTATTATACCGCAGTTGAAAAAGGAGTCGCTTATTCAGCTTGACACATAAACAGAATGACTCTTCTGGAGCATGCGATTGTAATGAGCTGTCACTAGCGAATGACTCTATTAAGGGATCAAAGAGCTTCTTGAGATAGGACAACCACGTCATTTTATTGTCATTCCCATCCACTAACCAACAGCCACAGTAGCGTATCGATTGTAACCGTTATCTCTGCCCATCTTGATAGCTTCGGAATTGAATTATTGCTACCCGATGCGCTTAAGGTACCAATTGCTCAACACTGATTCATATCCTGTCGTTTAACAAATAAACGCATATTTATTTACTCATAATGTATTATACCCAACAGGCAAATATCTGGACAGTAGTTAATTCTAGAATAGTAGTGTAGTATAACTCCGAAGAACGACGGTCTCATTTTGATCTCAAAATTTAGGCGCTATATTTTGCCATCAGCAGGAGAGTCAATCTCAGAGATATGTTTCATACCTTGTTAGTATCTAACGGCCTCCAATAAGATTTGAAACAGATGAATACAAACCGCACTGTTTATTTAACGATATACGTTTTTACCGACATTTTTCTACAATGTATAAGGAACCTGTAATTTTAACAATTTTACAGAATTGGTAGAGTATTAACCGTTGAAAATAAACGCATAATGATGGAACAGAATCAACCAAACGGCGCTAATAATTGTTAGTATGCAAATAGGTATGCCATATAAATTGCACAGATTTTCACGCACTACTTTAGCTGTCAAATGATCGGTTTTATTGACATTATCACTACCGAATGTAGGCGATGTGAGTGATTGTAAAATCTTGACTGCAGAAATAAAACCCCGGGCGGCGAACAAATAACGGAAGGAGTGTGCTCTTTGAAAGCTAATAGCCTTACCCGTTAAAGCTTGTATGAGTTTAATCAATGTCCGACTGCATTAAAACAGATAAAGATATTGTACGTTTTTATTTTATACTTTAGACTTTTTATAGCGTCCATGGATTGGTTGGTACTCACTGATTGTAGAATGATTATATGACGAAACGTGCAATTACACTCTTAGAAATAATGGTTCTTGGAGAGTTCTTTACAAAAGAGGATGGTTATATATGGAAACTTTACGACAAAAACGGTTCTTTGGTGTAAGAAGAAATGGCGAAATACTTGGATCAATTGCTGTGGTGCTTCTATGCAGAACCGTAAAGGGTTCCACCAGAGCCATGATTGAAGAAACTTAAATTGTTCCATTAGAGCCATATTTTTTCTAAGAGTGTCAAGACATAGGTGGGTATATATATACACAAATAGGTAACAAGTTCAAATTACTTCTGATTACGGTTATATCAATACACCGTACTGAATCTCACCAGTCGTAGTCATAATATTGTACTTTCTTATTTTACGATTTTTACATCGAGCCCATTGTGACAAGAGATACGTTTTAACTGTAATAGAATGTTTATATAAAAAAAATGATTATTATGTTAGAATTTCTTCTGTTGTTTCGTTTCGAATATTGATGTCCTTCGATCTTTCTCCCTACATACGTGATTTAGAGTGGTCCTACCTCGATGTACCGTTCTTAGGTTTGAGTCTGTATTTCGTAGCCCTATTTCAGTGGGTTACACGATGAGGTTGCGGAATTCACGCGTTGGTGGGTTTTCACCTTATCGAAAAAAGGAACAGTTCGGAATTGTCAATCCGTCGTCATATAAGTGAATTACCCTTGAGCACGACGTTGAACCAAATCAAACAACCAAACAATGGAACGAATCACACCACCGACTTCCCTTGATAATTTTTGTTTAAAGAAATCATCACTCGATAAACGTTCAAGTGTATTTATTCATCCGATGTTCGATCAGTATGATAAAATCCAAATTGCCAGCAATTTTGTTGGGTTGAAAACTGGGTACATCTCAAAGAACCCACGTCCCGGTTGAGGGTATACCAACCCAGATACCGTCAGCGGGAATTGCGCCCGCGCCCGCTATGAGGGGTGCGTTAGATACTGACAGACATCTAAAGCCGTCTTTTGATTTAAACTATCTTCTCAAGGTCACTATGTGCTGTGAAAACTGTACATTTTTTATTTGATCTCTTATGGCTTTATTAAGGCAATCAATGGTTATTCAAAATAACAGCGAATCTACCAACATCAGTGCCTATGTTCTTTATAGTGAAGGCGTGCCTTCAAGTGTGCCTTGAGAGAAGGGTTAAAGTTCAATGGGCGGTAAAAAAGCTTTAATTGAAACCTCTTTCAGAGTGCTCGTTGAGAAATAAACACACTTTGAAACTTTTCATTAATTTCAACTCTCCAAGTGCCTCTTGTAAAGCAATGACGCACACTACAATGGCGATGAGTTCCAGGTAATCGTTTATAATGTAAAGTAGATCATTAGACTGCAACAGGAAGACAACTCGAAAGTCATCAAGACAAATTCCCTTGGTACGTGGATGACGTCACTATAATTTCCGAGCGTACATTACTTAAAATAAGAAGATACTGTTAATAAACAGCTTAGCGCGGCAAATTATTGAAAACATAACGACAAATAACTTGTTCATTTTTACAACCAATCTTTCGCCAAAAACACTGACCAGTATTTTGCATATCTGCATATCAATGAAAGTGGTCTTCAAGGATAAAAAGGTGTACATATTATATATTGTTAATTGTTCTCACCTAATTTTCACCTCAGGGAGTTCATACTGTGTCTTCAAACTTGCTATTGTCATCCAGCTGTATATATACACGGGTTCGTATTCATGAAGCTACTTAAGTTTTTCTTAAAGCTTAAAAAGAATCGTGAGTTCTCAAGCATCATTATGAATGCAAAACACCTTGTGTACCTTTTTCGTCTCCTAAATGAAATAAGTTCAGTGACGCTTATAACATGTACACTTAATTATTTTACATTTAATGATTTTCAATAGAAAAAAAAGCTGCAATTTGGCTAAATGTTGCTTACTTTGAAAAAATACTTCCGTAGCCTTATGAATACGATACCTGAACATATTTTGAAAATGGAATCAGATTTTGTCGAGAGCTTCACTTCGAAATGTACGAGTTATTTGTCCTGAAAAAAGTTCTGCCGGTCAATTAACAGTTATACTGAGACCCAAACCTTTACATAAACTCACATGAAATATATTTTGACACTGAGTGCCTACACAAAACACCCAATAAAGAAACATTACAAATTCTATATGTATTTTCAATCTATTTACAAAATACGTCAGATTCTTGTAGTTTTTCATTTTGTAACATTAGTCATAAAACAAATATAAGCTCAGTGCGTTTAGCTATACACAAATGGTTTCCATTTTAAACATTGGCATCAGAAAAAATGGTATTCTCAAACATTTAGGCCATGTGCGTTAAACGCTTTTGGTGGATGAAAATCTTGACGTATACACTAATTTAAGATCAAATTCAAAGACTTCGGAACTGAAGTTTACTTCCTTTTGGGGAAAGGCTATCGCAAATTTTCGTTTGTTCTAACCAAATTCGGCCTTTTACGCCAGTTTATATGTTTTTTCATGCTGGATTATTTATTTCCTTCTTTCAGTCGTGTTCACTTTGTATTGGGCCCTGTGATTGTACTGTTTTTTAAGTACTGTGTTGTCTTTGTTTTTTTCTCGTGGTTATCGAGGATGATTTCCATTGTCTATTGGGACGGCACGCCACGTAAATAACATTAAGCACGGCGAAAAACCCAAATCAAACAAAACACAACAGACTACAAGCGGGCTAAAAAACAGAAATGTTAACTGGTGCTTAGGTTGGTGGCCAAGTTGCCATATGCACCTTTAAAAGCTGTTTGTTCATATTGCTGATTAGCGATTGGGTGCATTCGTCTCTCGACACTTGTTTATGGCTTGTTTTCGACAGGGGAAGCAGAGGTTTACCACGATCTTTTCTTTATCTGTGGTTCTATAACATTTTTATTGGGTGGATGGGTGGGGGGTTATGCCTGTTGTCCTTGTGCCCTCAGAGAGCCATAGACCAACACGAAGCTAATCTCTAGTACAGCCGAACTCTGCAGTTTTACCTACTTTCGATTAAAGCACTATAATTCGGCCATGTCGTTGTACTATATCTGGTCATTGCTTGTTCCAAGAGAGGTCATGTACTTTCCTTTGCATAATGGACTGGCATGTCGTCGTGTGAGCGACATAACCTATATAAAGTTATCAATAAATCCAGATGTTCTATATTAAGCAGCGATCACTGTGGTTCACTAAATGCCATCCCATGACTTTGTTGGGGTTGCTGAACATCAATATAACATATTGTTGTCGATGACTCCACAATTACCATGCCATGTCTTCAGGCTACGTATGAATGACGTGAGGCCTATGCTTCACAGACCATTAGGCCTGACGTTTGAGTAGAGATACCGCCTATCGACAAATGTCAAATGACTGTCAAAAGGACGTTAATTTTAAAGATAAACCTGAAGCAGGATCAGAATAGGATACAATATGTTATATCATATCAACGAAATATATTTTTATTGAAGAAAAATAAAATTTCTATAACCTCCATTTGGATTCGAACTAGGGTCTCTGGCTTCAGGGCCAGCACTCTAAGCGTCTATGCTTCAGAGGTTCACGCCAGAACGACCACGATTTTTCCTCCAAGTCAATGCAGTGAATCTAACAGGGACAGCGTTCTAACCGCTTACAGAGGCTTAGGGAAGAACGACCCGTAATTTGCATCCAAGCCAATGCAGCGATTCCATCAGGGACAGCGCTCTGACCGCTTACAGATGCTTAGGGAAGAATGACACTTAATTTATATCCAAGAAAAGGCAGTGCATTTTTCTCTACGGGAAGCACTGACAGGGTCACTAAATATGATGAACAAATACACCAACGAATAAATTGATATCAAGGTGTGCTCCGATTAGATGAAGGAGGTATGATGTGACAAAACCAGCCTGTCTATATTAGTTAATTTTAGCGTCTATAATATAATGGGCTTACTGTTAATATAACATATGCAAAATAAATAGCCACATTCACGACAATACTTTGTAGTCAAAACATAATTGTAACAAAATAACCGTTTCTTCTAAATTAGATATGAATGCAAAACACAGTTAGAACTGACAACCAAGCAATCAATCGATGGACTAGCAGCAGTACAATGCCCTGAGGTCTGTGTTCACGAGAATCACTACGACAAAATCACTTACAAGGACTTATAATGGTAACCCTTCTGTATAAAATAGCTCTTCCTGCATGATATGTGTCGGTATTCGGTATTTGCTGTTGGAGAATTGATTTCTGACCAAAGGGTTGTAGGTTTTCTTCAGATATGGATCTCTACAACAAATAGTATAAAGAAACTTTACAAGCACTTATCTGATGATATGAATAAAGCTCAACTACGTATCAAATACTCGATAATTGTTAACCGTGGACCGTCAACCAAAAAATCGACAAATCAACAGCATAGTCATAAATAATTCAAGTCAAGATTTTTTCCCTGAAAATAAAACTAGAAAAAGACACCATTGATAAATTACATTCGCTATCACTTGTAACCGTTATTTTAAGAAGAACAATAAGCCAATCAAAAATCAGCCTAGCATTTACTGCTGATTAGCTGTTGTTAGACATCGAATGGTAAGGTTAAATCCCATGACTAAGTGTCAGGAAGTTACTATCAGCTGGGGAAGATAGGAATATAAAATGCAAGTAAAATCAATCGATATCCAACCAATATAGTATTGCATTGTGTTTCATTGATTGCAGTTTTGTCAACAACATATTTAATATATCTGTTACCAATGTCATATACAGGAACCGCTGGTAAAGAAGAGGTAAAATTCCATCTTACTACGTTTGAACATAACGTGTTCTTCAATCCAAAGAAGTTTGCTTTATTAGCACTTGTTAATTAACTGTAATAGTTTTCGTTTTATAGTTTATCATGTCAGTTTATTAGATTGTGGTTTAACACCGTACTTAGAGTTACTTCCCCATATGACGGAAACAGATTAATGAAAAGTCATGTTACGGTAATTTAGCAATAGGGAGTCGATTCAAAGGAGATTTCTAAACATTGGTGATTGTATTCTCGTTAAAGATAGGTATCAGAAAATACTCTCTTTTTTATTTTTTACATTGACGTTTACCTTTTTCACTGATACAATATGTATTACAGCTAATGTAATGTAATCGGGTGTATATACAAGATAAAAGAAGAATGTTTTTAGGACAAGAGTTTAGTTTTATCAAAAGTCGGGTAGATCTTAGTATTGACGTCAATAGTATGACGAACTTACCATTAAAAATGAAAATCCCTGAGCTGCGAACGTTGCATTTTTCGTTGGTCTGATTGGGGTTCAACGCCGTACTCAATTCTATTCCACTCACACGACGGTGTGTAAGCCCAATGGGTGAAGGAAATCGCCCCCGACACAAGTGTCATCAAACAAAACTATCACAGGACAAATAAAAGAGACTCACAAGATAATACAAAGACATCACAAACATAGTGGCTTCCAGTTCCTCTTAAGCTCCGAAAGCGCCAGGGCAACACGAAGCTCCTTACAACAACCCTATTGAAAATCATCATGAAAAAACATGATGGTGAAAAAGAAATCAGTTAAATCAGTGAAATTAATTATATTAATCGCCTTTTGTCAAATTTAACCTTGACAAACCTTTTTCTAGAAAACGTATTTGGACAAAAGGCCTTCTTCGTGGTCGTGACTTCCAAAGTTCTGATTGGTGGTATGGGAACAATCACATTTCTGATGACCGAGTTTAGCACACTTGAGATATATGTGAGAATAGTTACTTTGTGACTCATCTGACAAATTAATGCATGTTAAGGTAAGATTATACACAATGTCCCTATTGTACGCATAATGTGATGATTAGCTGTCTGAATGGGAGTTATTATGTTTGGAAGATTGATCGACATTTACAGCTGTGGTGACGGGTATTTTCCGTATATGACGGCAATCAAGTCCACTGGACGAAGACTAGTTTATTAACGGATGGTACATACGCCAAATTCAATCCCATGCGACATAGCACATGGTGTACTTTAATATAATATTATTTCAAGCTAACAGCTGGATCAAAAGTTTAGAGTTGACACCAGGTGCCGCCACATGCGAAAAACAAAGACTGCTGCATCAGAAAATATTACAAACTCAATAAAACATAGACCACCTACAGGCCGACTTAAGCCAAAATCAGTCGAATGTACCATCTTGACAAAAATCATTCAATCTTGGGAATAAATAACCCTACCAATTGACATTTAAGTTCCTGCGAACAGTTTTCAGATTTAGGCGTTACATTAGAAAGTGTTAGAAAAGTTATGGGAAATCACATTTTATTGGTGCTATTTGTCCAGATATAGAAATCTGGAATTGGTAACGTTTAATAAGAAACGTCTCGTTTGGACTGATTTGCTCATCCACGCGAACAGCAAAAAGTGGACAGACGTTTGTACAGCCACAGACATGATGGGACATGAGACTATGTGTATTTTAACAATTTCCCTAGTTTTAAAAATCTGAAATTGATAACGTTTAAAAACACATGGACTTTAGACCGGATCTGACATTCAAATGGCGCTCATCCAATTTGCAAAGGAGAGAGTAACTGATGCCCCTGGGATTATGGATCGACTTAACGCCCATCTTTCCTTTTAGTCACCAATCTAGCATGTCTAGAGTTTAAATCATATTGTTACAGTACTTGTCTGAGGAAGCATGGTTTTAAAAAACTCACTTTTAAAGAATAAACGAATGTATCGTTGGATAAATTGGAGAGGAGTAGATTGTTAAGTTTTGTCGGTGTTTAAATGCTTGCTTTTTTATACACCAGACGGTTGATTTATATGTATCCAAAACGCAGTTTCCCAGACCTTCAAATATTTATAAGTGAGTTGTCATCTAGATAGTCATATATGTGCCTTAAAACGAAGCTTATTGCGGCAAAGTAATGCATACATGTAATATTTGATAGGGTACTTTATGACAGTACAAAACTATTGTGCATTATGTATATGGAAGATTTCCAACTGTAGACAGAATAAAAGTCATATGTAATTCTCTCTTATTGTGCCCTCCCACTTCCTCCCAAAGAAAAAAATAATAACTGAAGAGTGATAAAATCATGAATAAGACAGAGAATTTTCAAAATTACTAAACATGTATAAGCATATGTGTATTTTAAAACTGTGTACAAGTTTGTTTAATCTGAACAAAAAACCCTTTAAAATTTATTTTATTTATTCTTTTCATTTGCACCCAAACGCAATACAGTGCAACATAAGACGATATATCATATAATAATGGGGCATTAAAAGTTTTCATATTATTTCATATTTTTACAATTCTCGACAATTGTTTATATATTACTTGCCATGCTATAGTTTAACCACATCATTCTTTCGAACGGGGACGCCAATAAGTTAAAAATGCTAGTTTAACGTCTCAATGGTTGATTGATTTATTGGTGTTTTACGCCGTGCATTAGGGTATTTCTTTTATATGATGACGGTGTATTCCAACAATAATTAACACTAGCACAACCGAGATGTGAAGTTGGAAAGTTCCTCCAGTGCTAAGTAAAGACAGCACTGCCACTCTTCAAACAAACTGCCCACAGCCAGAGGGCCAATGTTTCAATGGAAAAAAAATCCTAAATATTTCAAGGATTTTTGTGTTTCTCGGGGTGCTAGTGTATTTGTTTGATTGGAGTTTTAGGCCGTACTAAAGGATATTTCACTCATATGGGGGCGTGTCAGCTCGATGGGCATAGGAAACAATCCTTGGCGACAAGAAAGACAACAGGACAATCACAAGACACAATCCAAAGACAATCCAAAAACATATCAGCTTTTTGTCCCTTAATACAACCGATTTCTTCCAATTGTACTGCTAAAATTTGACTAGGCATGATCTTTTTTTTAGTTAGAGGGAAAATTAACACGAGTATAGTTTTTGTTTCTTGTATAAAGGTAACGACGCAGAATGTGTTAATTGCAACTAATTCGCTTCTCCTGCTTTCGATGGCACCATTGACGTCAATAAACAAGAAAGTAACATAGGTGTCGTCGGTTGATAACGTTGATGTCTGTCCATACGTCATTTATATAAATTATGAACCAAACTGTTCATAAAAGTGTTGTTTTGAAGTTATAAGGCATTTGGTTCGAGAAATGATATTAATATCATTTGAAATTAATAAAAATGTCGTTTTTGAGCAAGGAATTAACTTTACGAGACAAAAGGAGAAATGACTATCCAGTAATAAACAGATTCAGTCTTTGTAACGGAATTATCGATATTGTTTTCTTATATCTTTTACTGTGAAGTACGTGTTTCTCAAGTACTTACGTCATAATATCATACGTGACACACGACTCTGCAAAAGGAAAGCACTCATCCTACATGTAACCTAGCCTAGTAAATAATTCCTCTAACATAATATTTGAATCATTGCAATTAAATATATATCTATGTTTATTCGACATTCACTGGTTTATTGCTATGTAGCTATATTTCTCAGAAAGAAATGTGTTTTTTGTTTAATATTATTGGCGTATGCCATTTCTACATAGGAATTGGTTAAGCCAAAGACATGTTTATCTGTAGCTGGGCATTAAACATGGGCTTTTTCGCCTATTTTGACAACATAAGTCCGTATTAAAAGGGTTATTAGTGAAAAATGTGTAACACATTTAGGCACAAAAATTTCAGTCGTTATCAGGCTTGATTTATATTTTACATATCGATTCTTTTTGACTTAGTTCCATTCAAGCGTTTACAGTTCTATACATTAAGATTATTACTATGGAAGAAAGCTAGGAAACAGCAATGCTATTTAATCTCTATCCTTATGCTTCCTTTGGCGTACTGTGTTTATTTTCGCCAATCTGGTGAATAGTCTAATATGAGTGAACATTATTTCCTTCAAGAAGCAACACTGTGATCCGTTGTTGGTCCTTTTACGTATATCAATCTGTTTTCTGGTCGGATCTTTTGTGTCTGAAAAAAAGAAGAATTATTACTAGTAATAGTGGTAGTAGTTATAGTAATAGTAGCATTAGAAGCAGTAGTAGCAGTAGTAGTAGTAGAAGTAGCAGTCATAGTAGCAGTAGTATTAAAAGCAGCAGTAGTAGTAGTATTAGCAGTAGTATTAGAAGTAGTAGTAGTGGTAGCAGTAGTTGTTGTAGTAGTAGTAGTAGTAGCAGTAGTAGTAGTAGAAGTAGTAGTAGTAGTAGCAGCAGTAGTAGTGGTAGTATCAGTAGTAGTAGTAGTAGTAGTAGCAGTAGTACTGGTAGTTGTAGTAGTAGTAGTATTAGTAGCAGTAGTAAAAGTAGTAGTATTAGTATTTGAAGTATTAGTAGTAGTAGTAGTGGTAGTATTATTTGAAGTAGTAGTAGTAGTAGTAGTATTTGAAGTAGTAGTAGTAGTATTAGCAGTAGTACTGGTAGTTGTAGTAGCAGTAGAAGTAGCAGTAGTAGTAGTAGTAGTAGTAGTAGTAGTAGTAGCAGTAGAAGTAGTAGTGGTAGTTGTAGTAGTAGCAACAGTAGTAGTAGTAGTTGTAGCAGTAGTAGTAGTAGCAGTAGTAGTAGTAGTAGTAGTAGCATTGTGTGTTGAACGGAACGAGAAACAAAGAGTGTGTTAGGTATTGATATAGGTTATCTATCATTCTCTTCTGTGCAGGGCTCGAACAAGATTGTAAATTTAATATTTCTCTTGAAGATTATAATTGTATGATACTATTAACCTACTTATCATCATAGCAAAAAGGCAAATGTATTTTGGGATTCTCAGTGTCGCAAAGCCACAACCAACCTTTAAAGCTTCATTTACGTCAATCGAAACAATAGGTAAAAAAACAGCTAAGCGGCTTTGCGTAAAAATGATCGAGTTTATTAATGTGATAGTAATAGAATCTGCCTTCAACATTTTATTTGCGTCCCGTGAGGATGGCTATTTCGTGATTCTGCAGTGGCTGGTAATTGCTTTAAATGTGCACCGTTGTGCAATAGGAAATACTCATTCATTTTGAAACGTCTTAGTGAGATCTCCCTGAGAAAAACAACCCCAAGAGATTCCAAACATTAGAAAATTTCACACAGACAGCCATGTGTTCGGTAACGTATTGATAGCCACATACAAATGACATACTTTGAGGCAGATGAAAAAATAAATTGGATATTTACGCAGGCTTGAGCAAAAAGGAGACTTATTATTCCTAACAGTGAAACTTTTTATCTGTTTGTTTCATGCATGTATTGTGATTAACTCGGCTATTGATGTTATCATATATACACTTTGGGGGTTTAATGAATTTTAATCTGGATTTACAAACACAAGCTTCACTCACCAACAGTTTGTAATGCAAAAAAAATTACGGAAACGTATGTATTAGCCATGCTATTAGATGACGTCACGCTGTGCTTAAAGTCTACCACTAGCCCGGTATTAGCGATTTAATCTTGTGTTAACGGCTAATCGTCTTTTGAGCAACTGGCACCGGCTCGTTAAACCCACCGTTTTATTTCTTTACATTCTTTAACGGAAGTGTTGTTTTCCGAATCGCAATAAATGCCTAACAGGAACAAATCAATGCTTACCCTCCCCGAATCAACCAAGAAAAGAATCGTACTATACATGTTGTATTCAGCTTTTTACAAAATGGTTTAAATCCCCTTAAAAAAGTACACAATTGTGTGCATTCAATGCAAAACCCAAAAAGGGCCCAGCTATAAAATGCTGTTTTTATTAAAAACGTGCAAATGGCCCTGTTGCGTTTTGGAAATGAGCTCCTCAGTGATACATTATATTAGCAAATATTCATTGGGGTTAGTATTTGCCCATCTCAATATTTATCACACGAGCAAAGCCCCTTAGTGCAATTAATCCCGCAAACATTTTGTCATTTATTTAAATCGCCAAAAAAACTAATATCACCCATTACTGTAGTTCTGTAGTTATTTCATCTTGCTCTACGACAATACGCAGGGGACGATTACCAATTCAAGTCCTTTAAATATGCAAACACGACAAGCATATTGCTTCATTCTCTTTACGGGGGATAAACGGTGCAGCCCTATGTTATACCGTGCTTGGTGAAACTCAAGTGAAACTGTTTTTGAACGGGAGTCAACAGATATCACTAGAGGGCGCTCTTGTTTGATTTAACAGACGCCATTTCACGAGTGATTTTGGTTGTGAAGGTAACACGTTGTAGACCTAGTTGTCATGAAGGGCACTCAGGGGAATTCTGCATTTCCTCTCACTATACCGAGGTTCGGTTTTCTGTTAAACCAAGGTTTCACATAGGTTCAAACAATGGGAAATACAATCTAGTCAATATAGTTGTCTAACACCCTTGAGTTATGAATTTTAATCGGAATTGTTATTTATGAATTATTAGTTATGAATTTTAATTTTAATAATAGTTGTCTAACACCCATGAGTTAGAGACTGTTAAATGTTCCCAACTTGTAGGTTAGCGCTTCCCTTGTATTGATTTCTCGGGGTAAAAGAAACATGGGTGTTGAGTTTTGTTTTCTTGAATGGGCGCTGACTGATTTTGTATATAAATATGCTTAATATTAAAGTCTTCACAGTTGGGTGCTGGGATTCCTCTTCAAGTTCCTGTTTGGTTGGTGTGCGGGACAACAACAACATTCCATAAGGTCACGAGTTGTTCACGTAACTCAGTCACCGTTATCAAGCACTTTCTTCCTCTATCTTCCACTTGGAAACTTATAAGACGGTTCTAAACTTCCATATTTTAGGCATATTTACCTGGAAAAAGATACATAATTTATTCGATTGGGATATTAAGCCGGTAAATCTACTTAATTAAAGATTTGAGCACTAGTTCAAACTTCCATGTAGGGCAATTACGTTAGGTTCTGATAGTAATGTACACAAAAGTGTTTCTGGATTTATTATACAACGTCATCTTACACGTAGTTGGTATGTATACTGAATTTCTGCTGTTGATTAGAGTACACATCGTGTTTCCGTCCAGGTGGCGGGTCTGAACATTTACGTCTGCCGCCTTATAGTACACACTGCCTATCTGATATCAGGACAGTTCGTCTCACCAGGTATTCGCCACCGATTATATGTCTCACCAGTGTTTTATCTCCAACTTCTAACACTGATACCAACAAAGACACCTGTTATTATGAATTATAGATTGTAAGCAAGAACTTCCCGGGTAGCTTAAAGGGTTTGTAGGCCGTTTGTTTTTGATCAGGATTGACTGCGATATTAATGAGCTATAATCTGCGTATGAACACATGAGCCGGGCTGCAGAGTTTAAGAATTCATTTAGCGATGCACAAGTTGGGTTTTTACGTTATACGGCCGTTAAGCGGAGAAATAATTGTTGTCAACATTTTTAATGAAACTCAAACAATATGTGCAACCTATACATATTGAAAAATATAGTTGTTCGTTTTATTCTAAATTCTGTTTACTTTAGCAAAAGAAGCAATGGCTTATACAAAGGTAACAACGAGCTCTCGATGCCCTTTGTCCCGACAAAAGTTTATAGTGGACAAAGAAGTGTGAGCCACGAATCTTCTTTTGAACCATTGATCTCAGGTATTATTTACAAGCTGACACCTTATATGCGGCATTCCTTTATATATAATGCAAATTTAGAAATGCCATGTTCATTACAATAAAAGCCATATAAATTCCATAAAAATGTCACAATACTAATGAAATGTTACAGTTCACGTCAGTTTACGTTTGAGACCCCACAGTCGGTAGATAGCAAGTCTTTTTCGCCTATTTATGTGGATGGCATGATTTGGATATAAACTACACGTTGCTTATTTCCTTTTGAATACACAGTATAATGCTGCGGTAAATACTGGTCAAAGTATTATATTGCAATGGTTGATGGATCACCCATACGCAATGTTTTGTATCAGAGATCAAATTTAGAAATATCGAAAATATCTATGTGGCAACTGTGCCTCAACGTCACCGTTCCGTAAAAGTAATTATTTTATGGCTCCTAAAATATCATTGTTGGCATTTAATAAAGTAAATATGTTTGAGTTGGTAATACATCTAATAATCCCAAAACTTGTTTATAACTGGACCTTTTTGGTCAACTGTATCCATAAATAATTTAGAAATTTAAACAAAGAAAATATACAACATGATATTAAGTAATAAAGTGTACAAAGCATTTAAAGGAGAAGACCACCCAAAAAATATTCTTTAAATAAGTAAATCATTTTGTGTGTAATACACTACAGTTATTACCATTTTCATAACCTGATTGTAACTCTGGTTATCATCAATTAATGGGATCA
>JAVFBX010118032.1:0-15893 GCA_034783855.1 Mopalia kennerleyi
ATGATGAGCAGGTCTATGTTATTGCTAAGTAGGAAGCTGACAGATGTTATTCAAAATGGAGATGTGTCGTAAGTTACTTTCCTTATTGGCAACCCCTTAATTAGTTTGAATTTTGAGTATGTACTAGTTTATCTGAATATCAGAAAAGACAAATTATAGGTGATATAAAAAACAATAAGTTGTTTAGTCAATGTATGTTATATTATAATCGGTGTCTGTCGAAAATAAAACAAAAAATTCTTTGTGCATCGTGTCGACTCACTGTCAGACTTGTAGGCCTTTTTGTTTACATGAGTTAGTCCTGTTTATCTGGATTAGAGCACAGTACTGAGCACATCTAACGACAAGGCCTGTTTGGCTCATTTGACTTCATGTTGAAACAGAAAGAAACTAATTTGATTACACACTTTCTGTGACTTCTACCCAGTTGACAAAATTATATTTTGATATACTAGTTACAGGACAGTTCGATTGCAGATGTTAGTGCATCTTGACAGGATGACAGACAGAGACCGGCTCAATTTGAGTACAAAATGTAAAGCAATATGTGATAACTCAATCAGAAATATAATCCCTGTTTGTTTCGTTTATTTCAGACAAGTGGAAAAGCTGTTAAAACAGGGGGCCAATCCTAACCTCTTACAATCTGTGGGGATTACCCCCTTCCATTATGCTGTTGGGCAGCAGGACCGGAGGAATCTGGAGCTCACCAGAGTATTGCTGGAATATGGGGCTGATCCCAATGTCAGGTACTGCTCAAACTAGGCATCTGCAAATTAAATCAAGTGACGTGATCGACTAATAACAGCTACCTAGTATTGATTAGATCAGATTTATAAATAAATCATTTGATCAAAATATGTCAAAATAGATTTTTTTTTTTAAATCGGTTGTTGAAAGCAGAATGACCTTTAAGCCATTGTTGAATGACATCATTCATGTCACAGTTACCTTTCTGTTTTAACCCTAGCTCATATGTTGCATACACCTTGTATTAACAATACAGCATAGCACCAGTTGCTCCGAAATGCGCGTAAGTCAAGGATTTGACAGATAAAATCATAATATCAGATCAAAAACACATCATGTCAAATAATGTCAGAATAAGTTAAATAGGTTTCTGGGGCTCTGTGCAATCAGTGCTGCCCATTTGCTCCATAACTAATTTGTAATGTACTGAAACGATTTATATTCTGATTCTCATTAAAGGGAATAATTGAAGAGATACAGTCTTGGCAATGTTAATAGCAGAAAATTATATAGGAATCCGGTGAAATTTTACATACCTAAGGAAGTTGACATTTTAATTTAAAATTTTTCTCTGTTTGAATTTTAGGTCGACTGAAAATATGACGCCGCTTCACATAGCAGCCACATGGGGTCACCTAGAATGCCTTAGATTATTGCTACTTAATGGGGGTGACCCGGACATCCGAGACCAGGTAGGTCTTAGAGACTGGAGAATGTTCAAATCTGACATTAATTAACTATTGTAGAAGTCTTACTCCACATTTCCGTCTGTGTGAGTTGTCACTGTCAGATTGTTTGCTGTATTGGATGACAAATAGTGTGTCATATAAGCTAAAATGATGGAAATAGCAATATCAAATAGCACATTTCAGTTTGGATATTTTTGGTATTTAAAAATCATGGGCCAGTTGCTCGAAAGACGATTAGCCGCTAACACCAGATTAAATTGCTAACACCGGGTTAGAGATAGGCCTTCAATATAGTGTGATGTCTTCTAAAAGTGGATTAAATTGAATAGCACTTCGAGCAGCCAGCCCCTGGGCATGGTATAGTGGGTTTGTGATAGTTTTAGAATTTAAAATTTCGGTCAGGCTGTCCTGGAAGAAAGGATGTCAAATTTACAGTCAGGTTTAGAGTAACCTGTACGGTTATGTTTAGGGTTGAGTTAAGTGCTAGGCTCATTGGTAGGTTTAGCTTCCTGTTTTGACATGGCCTTATAAATCTACATTTTCTCGGTCACTCTGGGGCTTAGAATTTAGCACAAACTTTCATTAACGTACTTTTTTCCATTCATTTCCCCTGTTTATATAATAAGTTTACACTGATATATTTATGCCATAAAAAAATCTCTCAACAAATTTCTTGCTGTGGCCAGTTTCATTGTTTGTGGTGTAAATAGTTGGATGCAGAGTAGATGACTAGATGTGATCAGATGATTAGGCATGAAAGTGTTGAGCATTGTGTGTGAGGATAAATTTGTTGATCATTGTAGGATGGTCTAGATTGTTTTGACCTGGCATCACAGTATGGTAACCCAGAATGTACAGAGTTACTGGCTGATTTTATGAGAGAGACTGAGGAGGAAAGCTGTAAATACACCATTGTACCCTGTAAGTTATGAATATCAGACCAAATAAAGACAGTTAAGTATTATACACCATTGTACCCTGTAAGTTATGAATATCAGACCAAATAAAGACAGTTAAGTATTATACACCGTTGTACCCTGTAAGTAATGACTATCAGACCAAATAAACACAGCTAAGTAATATAATTCAAATTCTAATTTTATAAACTAGTATTTATAAGAGTGAATAAAAGAAGTTTAATAAGCTCAAATTCTTCAATACAAGTATATTGCGACACTATGAGATGTAACCCCAAAACAAAAATTCAGCTGTTTTGCTACGCGCTCTTCGCAACTTTATGCTAGAGGTTGTGACTTGAAGTATATTTTCTCAACATTGTTTTTTGTGAGAAAAATACATTTTTTTCGGGTGATAGAATAGAAATAATGTTTCCTTAACCATGATATACCATAGTTATGAAACATTATTTCTCAAAAAGATCTGTAAACTATTAACTAGAAATATGCATCGTCCCATTGACTAATGCAGCAATGCTACAGGCCATAAGGTACTTATATCACCATTATATCTTTAAGGAGACTATCACCCCCTAGTGTACTATATATGAGCTACATATTTCAGTTTGAATATGCATTAAAACATATAAAAATAATGCATTATATAAACAGCTATGGTCTACTTGAGACATGTGAGATGTCCTGTGCATTCCGTAAAGCGATAAAAGTTGGCCAAAGATTGATGTGGAATATAAACAGACAGTTGCATACTTCTAGTTAACAGACATCCAGTAGAACATGCTGACAACTCACATATCAAATTCTTTGTCATTGTATGGCTACGGCCAGTGTGATTGAAGCACAGTCATACCTGGATTACGGTCTTTTCTAAGCCATCGAGGAAGGTTTATTTTCCAAGAGAACAAAACAATGGATATTTTAGGGTTAGATTAGATCACCTTTACTGCTTCATTTAAGAGATATAAGCCTCAGGTATATGAGTGAGTCACAAGATGTGGGGGTGGTTTTTACGAGGTTTCCTCTCGGTTTTCCACCATACTAGGGCAAGGAACAATGTGAAGTGGACAATCCGTCATATATGGGAAATACCCTTGAGTATGACATTAAACCCCAATCAAACAATTAAAACTAACTTTTAAGAGATATACCTCTTAGAAGATGTTTGATCCACTCGATCAGTCATCTTGTACTTTCTACAAACTCACAAAGTAATAAACAAGAATAAGACATTTAGATGATTTTATTGAGTGTTTATTGCGTGCTATCTTGGGTAATCCTATCCTTACTTCAGATTATTTGAATCATATGCCAGGGTTAGAAAGGTTTAACATCTTGTTAATAAAGCTGTGATATTTTACATTCCCTCATGTATTGTTTTTTACTGGCAAAAAACAAAAGGATATTATAATGTTGATAATGTATCCACCTACAACTTTGATTCCTTCCATTTACAGATGATGACAAAGAAACTCTATCATTTTTGTTAAATGACCACAAAGTACCAAAGCAGAAAATTATCAGACCAGCTCATAGAAATACAGCCTTATACACTGACGATATAAACACCATTCTGTCCAGTTATTTACTTGATGTTAAAAATGATAGGAATGTGATATTTGATGTGACCTCACCCAGTCATCCTTATCTAGAACCTAGAGAATCACAGCGCACATCAAGCCTTGAAAATTACCGCCGCAGCTCTGCGAACAAAAGTGATTTAACTGGAAGCAGTGATGAGTCCTATGTTACCTGTGCGAGTGAAGAACCGGTGAACACATCTCAGAATAATTACCCTCAACTGGATATAAATCCTCAAGAAGCATACTTATCAAGGAAATTCCAACCAATGGCTACGTCTTCACCCCCAGCCTCTGTTGTACATAATGGACAGGGTAGAAAAGTTATATCACAGAGAGCTGCATTAGACGGATGTAATGACAGTGGCTTTGAAGCGTCTCATGCCTGTGTTAGTCCCAAAAGTTTGACCTGCCATTCATGCCAAAATGTGAACCAAAATAATTGCTCAAATACTAATTTTTGCCACCCTGCTCAAGACTACTGTAATCACAATGTTTGCCAGAATCATTCACAAATGTGCTCATTCCCTTGTCATTCCTCTCAATCATGTCCCAATATTCAAAGACCAAACATCCATAACTCACAAACTCAGCGCCATGGTTCTATGCATTGTGAAGCAAAATGCAAGCTCAATGATGAGCAGTTGAGACAAAGTAAATCGGCCAAAAGCCTTGTTGATAAATTCACAGGAATTTCATTAGGTGATGAAAAACATTCTGATTCAGACAGTTCCTCATTGTTTAGTCACATCAGCTGCACTCCATCTCATGATAGTGTTACAAAGTTAAGCAATCCAACACTATCAAATTTGTGTAGGATAGGAGGAAACAAATCTCCTCTACCAAAGGTTTGTAACAAGGAGAATAAGTGTGCAGTAATAAGTGATACTGACTCATTGGCAGATTTCGTACCAAAGGATTTCAATATGTCCGATCTGACGATAAACTCTGGTAATTCCAACAAGAGTCTTGAAGATGCCTTAAAGAGGACCCTAGTACCAATTAACAGAGACCGCACTTCATTGGAATCTGCAGTCAGTTCTGCTTCAACTGTGGACTACCTATACTTTGACCCTGATGAAGGTGTGACGCTTATCGAGAGACATTGTCCGTCTGTCTGCTCTGCGGGAAGTGTACACACTAGTTTAGAGAGTGTGAGGAGCCCACAAGGTTTTGTTGATTCTGACGATGACACTGTGTTATATGACTTGGATGATTATGTCCCTACAACTCCTGTTGATAACCAAACAGGTAGCCAAAGAATTGGCAGCTATAAATCCTGTTCCAGTCACGATTCTGAGAAAACACTAGTCAACACGCCACATTCCCAAACAAGTGGGTCAGTGAGTTCAGAAAACACACCTGTGTCTCAGGTTACACCAGATGTCCCCCAATTATTGAGACGGCTCAGTAACAAACAACTCAAAGACCGATTGGTTAGTATGGGTGATGACCCTGGGCCAATTACAAGCTCTACCAGACAGACATACCTTGTTAGATTGGTCGATCTGGAAAATAACCCCAACATCAGTCGCCTAGCTCTCTCCAATGAAAAACCAGGTAAGATCTGTGTTTTGGCTATTATTTACTGACAATATTAAGGCATGCCTAGAGTAATGAATTAAAGGATTTATTTTGTTGAGATTCCTTAACTGCCCTAAATCACCACAAATTCGTCCGTATTCTGTCTGAGAGGCAGAAGAAGAATTTTTCAGTTAGAAAGCATCGACATTACAAGCTGTAATATTGTCACAACAAGCAAAGAGGTTAAGATTGGTCTAAATAATTAAGGGTAATTATTTAATTGGCAAAAAATTGATTTAAAGAAGGTTTGATGCATCATTGGATGTTAAACAATTCTAGTGTAATCATATTTTTTCTGTCAAATGTCACTACTGTTTTGACTGTTTAACATGGATTTTCCCAGCCATGTCAGTTGTGTTTTTATCTTAGTTTAACATCGCTATTGCATGTAATTCTTCTGTGTTTGTAGGTTATTGTCCAGAGTTGAGAAAGGCTCTTGCTGATAAGTTTTCTTTTGCTGGACTGGTGGAATCTGAAGCATTGATGGTGGATGCCTTTCAAAAACCTAATCCAGATCGGAAGTGGAGAGAAGGTGTCCTGAAGTCCTCATTTAACTATTTATTGCTGGATCCTAGAGTTGCTCAAAATCTGCCACTCCGTTCTCAAGCCTTAGGTAACACTAGCTTAATAGCACTTAAATCTCAAGAACTTGGAAATGGTTAACTTAAGATCAAATATTTTGCTGTTAAAATCCTCGATATTTTTGCAAGTTACATGTGGCAGCACTTTTGTTCTGTCACCAAATAGGAATCAAACTTATATGTCCTTGTCTTATATTAATATCTTGTTTTCAAAGAGAACTTCTCCACAGATTCTTGTTAGCATGATTTTATTATAAACAGCTTTTTGACTGTTTGAATTGACACATTGTTTATTAAAATAAAATTTAACGGAAATGTAAATGGTATGGACAAAGTAAATCTAGGAGTGGTAGCTCTGTATGGCTGTGTCTCAGGGGCACCTGACAGCTCTCCCTAAAAGCCAACTTATACAGGACACGACATAGCGCCAATCCATAAAATTCACACTTGCAAATCTTAATCTATAACACTGGTTTAACTACTCTGACTATGATAACAAAGAACCACATCATATTAGTGACACAGCAAGAGACTAAGCCAAGAATGACTTGAAAAAGTAGATCTCTGTATGACCTCCATTGGATAATAACTAGTTTTCTTTAGCGATAGGACCGCAACAGGAATTCAAGCCTAGCTGTCTTTTATGGCGACAATGCTGAATGCCACCATTATTACGAGAGTTGTTTAAATGCTGCACATTTTACATTTTTTATTTTTCGTGGAGACAAAGTCATGAAAACGATTTTGAGATCATCTTACCACTTGATTTTAATAGTTGAAAAATCGCTTTTCCCCCTCTAGACAAAACGATCAGGCTCTATAAAACTGGTCATGTTTGTCAAACAGTTTCATAATCTCAAATGTGTATAAAAAAACTGACCATAATCTCAAAGAGTTGACATATTACAATCTTTCAGTTCAATCTGAAAATGCATGAATGAGAATGCATAAATTCCTTTAAGCTGATACAAAAAACCGAGTACATGTATTTCAGGTGAACTCGAGATCTTCAACATTTTTATCTCTGCAATATTCTATATTGGTAAGGGAAAGCGCTCACGACCATACTGTCATCTTTATGAAGCCATCAAACACATGAACTCTCCCCAATCTAAGGTATGTTCATTTGTTCAGCAAAAACCTATAGAAACGTTATCTAATATCTCACAAATACAAATGTAACATTAAGATTTTTTGCCAGATCCTATATAAGACAAATACAATATTTTCAAAATGTCTCCCATTACATAAGATTTCACCAGAACTTGGGGCTGTCCGGGCTGGTTTCTTTCTTCTACCTCAAGTAGATTTTCTTATTCTGAAATTTATTTTACTTCAAGAAAGTGGCTGTTACAATGGACCAAGCCAAAATAGTAATAAACAGAAATACATCTACAAGGAAATAGCATCCTCATTTTTGATCATTAAGCTCAGAAAACTTATGGCTTCTTTGTTCTATATTGATGAGTACATACATAAGTGAAATAATTTTGAGCTAAAATTCATTCAATCAGTTTGTTAACGATTTCCCTGTTACCCTTTTATGTAACGTTGCAAGGCACATTTCATAGCATAAATTGTGTCATCTTAGGTATTTATAAAGATATAAATACATTAACACAAACAAATGAACTATGAAATAGTTTTGCGCAAGCCCAGTTTGATTTAAAGATTTAAAATGTTACTGAATTCTGTTTTTGTTAAGCATGTGAATATGCTTCTGTTTGTCTCTGTCTAGAAACCAAGTGAGACATGTGAATACGCTTCTGTTTTTTTCTGTCTAGAAACCAAGCGAGACATGTGAATATGCTTATGTTTGCCTGTCTAGAAACCAAGCGAGACATGTGAATATGCTTCTGTTTGCCTCTGTCTAGTTCTAGAAACCAAGCAGAACATGTGAATATCCTTCTGTTCGGCTTTGCCTAGAAACTAAACGAGACATGTGAATATGCTTCTGTTGCCTCTGTCTAGAAACCAAACGAGACATGTGAATATGCTTCTGTTGCCTCTGTCTAGAAACCAAACGAGACATGTGAATATGGTTCTGTTTGCCTCTGTCTAGAAACCAAACAAGACCTGTGAATATGCTTCTGTTTGTCTCTGTCCAGAAACCAAGCAACCCATGTGAATATGCTTCTGTTTGCCTCTGTCTAGAAACCAAGCGAGAAAGTTGAGAAGATCATAGATATCTGGAGAAATGGGTCTGGAGTTATCTCCCTTCACATCTTCCAGAATGTTATACCTGTAGAGGCTTACACTAGAGAGGCCTGCATGGTGGATGCAATGGGTAAGTTCTCTTATTTATGTACATTATGGATTGTCACAACTTTAATCCTGGCCAGCACAGGCTAAGTCAAGAAAGACAAACTAACATAATTTTATAAATAAAATGGTTTGCCCTTTGTTTTCTGTGAAAATGAATTAAACTAAGTATCAGATCGCCATTATTGGCAGAAATTTAAAAAAAATCCATTGTGAAATGCAAACAATAAGCAAGTAACATTAGTCATCACAACTGACAAATGAGCATAAACTATGTCTGACTTGTTACTTGTCTTACGTTTTGATATTAGTAGTTGATATACACAAGAAAAATAAAGGATAACTGCTATGTTTGTCTTGTTCAATATAAAGATTAAACTATGCCCTAATAAGCAGGAAGTCATTCTAGTTATTGGTACAGACTTACACCTGTACAGGTTATGTTCATTACTCATTTAACCAAATTGAATACCAGAACAATCAAATATCAGATAGAAATAGCCTCTATCATATGTACAGACAACAAACTATATGTCCAAGTGACACATCCCAGTTAATCGTTAAATATGTGGGGTGAAACAATTGAGAACTAGTTGCCACATGTGATACAAATTAATAGATTAAATCATTGACATCTGTCGACCTTACATCTTGAAGCCTTTTCATTGCCAAACCACTTTTAAATGAAGGTTTCCTTGTGGTTTTTCATCAAACAACAGATATGCAAATTGTCTTGTGTGTGAGATTCTTTCTAGTAAGTTGTTCATTGGATGAAGTAGTATAACAGTATATTACATGATCGCTGTATGAATGTTCATGTTTCACCTTGTCAAATCTCCATTAACTTGAGCTAACTCTAGGGAATACAGCAGCTGTTAAACCCATTCCGCAGATATCGATGTCTGTAATACCTTTTTTGGTAAAAAAAGAAAATGTCGATGCAATTGTTACATGTATATAATCAATTTTCATGATAAAAATTTAAATGAGTTAGTCACAATATGTGGCTTCGGCAATCGCGGTGGTGGATTTTACGAGGTTTCCTCTCGGTTTTCCACCATAATAGGGCAAGGAACAGACAGTGTGAAGTGGGCAATCTGTTGTCATATAAGTGAAATAACCTTGAGTAGGATGTTAAACCCCAATCAAAATAAACAAACAAACAAACATGATAAAAATGGTAGCATCTGATAGGATATATTCTGAACCACACTCTTCTTTAAAAGGGAAGACCAGGGATTTTCAGCAATCTCTCCGGGTTTTAAAGATGTATGTCGGTGTTTTAGTGTCCTTGAAAATATTTTAATATCAAATGTGATGTCAGCTGTTCACAAACAAAGCTACTATAACATTGTAGAAAAGACAAATATTTTGTTCATACTGATATGTTTTTTAAGCTTTTGGATCATATTCATCCTGTATTTGTCCCACTTGTTAGTATGAGTGGCGTCGAGTGGTTTCCTTCACCCATGGGTTGACATGCCATCCTGTGCCAGACTGTTAAACCCCAATAAAACAAACGATCTGTCACCTGTCTGACTAGCACACCATCATACGGTTGAATTAATGTTGTATGGCATGAATTTTTATCGAACAAACAATTGATTAACATAAAATACATGATAGTGCCTATGCATTAAAATAGTTCACGGATCTCTAGTGGGCCATCTGTGCTAACTTCTTTTGCAAGAAGCATAAGCCTCTCAGCACAAAGCTAATTTGTGCAATCCACTAACGCTGTCTTACTCCACTCTGTTTTTGATGCTGTGCTTGGCTGGTAATTATTCCTTGCCCTTTCCAGTAAACCATCATATTAGTAATATATTCTTGAGTGTGATGTTAAACCCCAATCAAACAAGTCCAATTAAACAAATCATTCATTTATTGAGACAGCCCAGCATGTAACAGTGTTACAGCATAATCAACAAAACAAATCAAGGGTATGTGTGTTTGTTTCAGGGTTAGGCATGCTGACCAATAAGAAGCGAGGAGATTACTATGGTGTGTCCTCCACATGGGCAGCCTCTCAGAGAAGACAGATAGGGGTGCACCTACTCAAGAAAGCCATGAAGATTTACCTAGCTGAAGGAGAGAGACAAATAGCTCCACCAGACATTGGTATAGGGCAGTGAAATATTATTCATAGATATGACGAAAATGCTCTGTTTTTAATGTACAAATAATGTACATGGTACAGTGAACAATATGGTTCCCATTAAAAAGTGTCCGTTCTTAATAGAATATATGGGAAAATAAATCCAATAGCGTACAAGAGGACACTTCTAAGGACTGGTGGACAGTAGGAGTCAGCTCCTGGTTGCCCTGAGGCTGGTTGTTTATAGCTTTGTTGGCATGACTGTTAACATGAAATGAATGGGCAAGAGGGCAATTATTTCCATGACTTGATCACACTAGGCCGGTTACCAGCAGCCGCAAAATTTTGGTTAAAGATATCATAGTTGTGTTACATACTCATAAAGTTGTTTGGTCATCGATCATGATCAAATTGAAATTCTACGAAACATCTTTGTAGTAAAGTTCATTGGCTCTAACTGTCTTGGAATTATTTTTGTAAATCCTTTTTCTGTACAATTTATATGATCTGTTGATTTAGAGCTTCCGTTTTAAAATTTTGTACAAAATTACAATGGGGTCTTGTCAGAACTGTATTAATTAGATGTAATCAACCTGCCATTACTCCATATCAACAACAGTAACATGATGTCTAGTAAGTTTAAAAGAGCTATCACTGAAATTGTACCTCAGCCGAAGAAACCTACAAGTCTTGTTATTTCATAGCTCCTTATCGCTTTTCAAATTGGCAAATATTCTTTTTCAGTTGGCCTGTGCATAGAACTAAAACAATAATACATTGAATGGAACATCCTTAGTCTATTTTTACCGTAATAATTTTAATAAAGATGCATTTTAAATTGATCCCCTATGATTCATCAGTTTATTTCTGAAAACCGAAATGTGAGGTCTCCTGCACTGTCACATGAAGCATTTAAAGCTGGTGAAAACCTTAACCCGGATAGAATTTCTTTGAATCATCCACTGGTCAGGCAGACCAGTAATTGACCGTTAGTTCCCCCAAATTGGAATACACCGCCATTATATAAGTGAGATACTCTTAACTCGTTGAATAGAGATGCTGTTAATGTTGTTGACATAAGTAATGGCAGGCCGCGTTAATAGACTTTTGGAGCCAGTTGGCCCTTGTGTTAGACTGTAGTGTATCTCGTCAGTTTTTCTTGGTTTAGTGATGGTGTTTGAATTCTTTCTTTAGAATTCGTCATTGTATGCACATTAAGTTCAATTTAGATAAAATTATGTGCCATATTTGTGAATCTTAAGTTTGGGTGATATCAGACATTTGTTTTGATGTAAAAAAAATGGTAAACGATGAATCATTCCAGAGTGAATGCAGACTGACTAATCATTGTAGACTGTAAATGGGAGGATGGTTATGCAATAGATAAAATGACTATAGTCACCAGTATACTGACAGGTGATCACTCTGATATCTAATACATTTTGTGATTGCTGATCTGTATTATTTTGATGCTAACTACATGTGTATAAATAAAGACCAAAAGAGAGTGAGCATTTTGCACTATAACTACGTGTACAAGTATTTTTATTGCATTTCCATTCTATGTTTGGGCATGAATTTGTGAAGTTGTCTCACTCAAGTAAAATTATCATTATTCTTAATGAATTGTTATTTTATTCTGTTATCAAACTATGTAATGGTATCTAACGTTTTTGGATAAATTGAGGAATGTATAGTATTCTGAGAACAAGGATGGCTGCCAGCGTTTTATCATACAAAGGGAAATAACCCAAGGAAGAGTTATGGCTCTAGGTTAAATCTTTGTGAATAGGAGGTAGGATTGGTCTATCCACTGTGTGGCTTTACAACAACATTAAGTGAAATCAAGATATGAACTCGTTTTTTATTTGACAAGAGGCGAGTTTGAATATAGCCTATTGATAAATATGTGAAAGAATTATTTATGCACTAATGACCTGTTCAGCTAATTTTACCTAACAAAATGGAGATAAAATATTTTTCATAGAAATCTCTTTAACAAAAACAAGATGCTTTCCAAAAACATTTCACTGTTATCGTTTCTATATTTTATTCAAGGTCTTCCGTATGGATTACAATCTAAATTTTTGCCTATTTATTTACGAACACATGGAATGTCACTTACAAATGTAGGCTTGTTCAAATTATTGCTGGTGCCTTGGATGTGTAAAGCATTATGGTCTCCATTCGTGGACAGGATTGGTACTAAAAAGGACTGGCTTTTGTGCAGCCTCCTAGCTCTCGTTGCATTGTGTTTTCTTGGCTCTTATTTAGATCCCAAAGAAACTATTAAACTGGGCATATTGCTGTTACTGTTAAACATAACAACGTCGACACAGGATATAGCTGTTGATGCTTTAGCTATTGGCATTCTTTCTAGTACAGAACTAGCACAGGGAAACATTGCCCAAGTTGTAGGATATAAACTTGGAGCTGTTATTGGCGGAGGAGTGTTTCTGTGGTTAAGCAGTTACATAACATGGGAGATGCTTTTCTTATGTTTAAGCAGTGTGTATACTGCAAGCATTTGTATTGTCCATTTCCACATTAAGACGGACTCCTCAAATGCAAGAACACTTGAATTTGAAGTGAAAAGACCAGAGAAGCAAAAACCAGAACCAACTGCAGAAGAGCACACTAGAACTATTGCAGAAGAGACTGGTTTAAAGTATGCTATTAAAAGACATCTTGTTGATATTTTTTCAACAGAGGGAACCATTTGGATATGTTTCTACGTGTTAGTGTATAAATTAGGTAAGTATAATATTATGAAACACTCCAATATGGAAGGCTGGAAGGGAGCTTCCTGTTGCACTGTTGCTCTGAGCTGAAAGGCAACATGAAACCTGTCTGTTTTTGTATTGCATCCTATGATTGTCTTCTCCTGTGATGTCAAGGGTGGTTTTCTTCACCCATTGAGCTGGCAAGCAATTGTAAGTGAAAAAGTTTTAGTACGTCGTCAAACCCTAAAGAGGGAGTCATTGGAGGTCGCTGCTTTAAGGGCAACACCTAGTTGGATTGTTTGTGATGTCTCTTTTGCATGTTATTGTTCGGTCATGTCGTTTGTTGTCAGTGATGTCAATCGGGTTTCCTTCACCTATTGTGCTGGCACGCCATCATAAGAGCGACAAAACCTCTTATGATGGCATCTGTCCTTTATTTTTTTTTCTAAATAACTGTTTTCCAGGTGCTGAACATTTTTGTAATAATGCCTGACTAAAGTCCCCTTATAGCTACAGTTAACTCTTTGGATCTGGCAGGCCGCTTACAGCGGTGATATTTTAGCATTTTTGGATATAGAGCAAACTTGTTTTCCTGATGAAGAAAATATATAAGCTTACTTTTCTGTAAGCTTACCTATGACTCTTTTAAGTTATGGCCATAGTACTTTACAAGCGTAAAAAAAAATAAATACATTTTCTACAAGTATATTCCGTCTAAATACATGTAGATCCACATGTGAAAAACATATTCTGGAGGCATAGAGTTAAAATACTGAAACCTTCCTGTTGCCCTCAGAGCTAAGGGGGACAATGAAGACGTGATTGTTACTTTGGGGATGGAACTGTCATATGATTGAAATAACGTATGTGCACATTGCACTTATGATTGCAAAAACTCAATCATAAGTTAAATAACCTGAAGTATGACAAAGCCCCACTTAAAGAGGGAAGCTTCTCCCTAGACAGTCAAGGGCACCTCCCCTACATGTAGTAAAAAAAAAAAACCCACATCAACGATCAGGAACAGTCAAGTTAAAATTGTATTTGTTTGTTGCAGGAGAGGTGTCTGCCTTAAACATGCTACCGTTGTTTTTAGTGGATCATGAAATATCATCGTCTGTAGTAGGGTTTTGGACAGGAGTAGCTGGTCAGGGGTTCTCAATAGCTGGCTCAGTTGTAGGAGGCTGGCTAATTTCTTATTACAGGCAAGTCTTGTGTTGTTAATACTAGTGAATAAGCTAGCTTATCCAGCATATCCCCTAAACAATAAGGAAAAGTAATTTAAGCAAAAAAGTTTGTCACCTTTTATTTGAGGATTCTCATATATCTCCAGTTTTTCAAAAAATGTTGTGATACATTAGTTCCTTGTTGGCTACATAATGTATATTAGAAATTCAGTATCACTTTTATTTTCTCAGACTTTATGTCCTCTGGATTAAAATTTTAGTGTCAGAACCTACGACTCTGAACTTCTTGTTGATCAGGATGTAGATATGTTTTTGATTTTAAATTTACTGATTAACTGGAATGCCTACTCTGACACCGAGTAATTCTCAAGTGCAAATGCAACATGGGTTATTGTCTTTCAAAGTTTGTAATAAAACTAATAAGTTTTGGTTGAAAATCGTTGGTCTTTCCCTGTAAGCACACATTGAACACATTAATCAATGATTTCTCAAACTCTTTATCTTTCAGCTACACAACAGTGCAGGTAACAAAGTTTTTCTGTTCTGTACGAGTGTTTCTTATTGCAAGTCAGCTATTGATCGTTATAGGCTGGTCAAAGTTTTTCTTCTCTGCTTCATCACTGCTAGGTAAGTCTGATATTTTAACAAAGCTATATAACTGCTGTTTAGTCCTGAATCTCCCATCAATAATCCTTATTACTAGTATGTGGAATTCATTTGTTGATGAAACCATCACAAGTGCTAGTTTGATCAATAAGCACCCAGTCAAAATGAATTATCTTGCTTCCGAGTTATAAATTTATACTAAAACTTATTATTAATGTCCCTATATGGCATTCTTACCAATATCTGGCTAAGGGGAGTACTTGGCTCTTTACCAGTGCATGCACCTATACATTTGATAATTGTGTTGGACGGCTTGCATATAAGTGAAATATCCTTGAACATGGCGCTCAACATCAAAACCTTTCCGTTTGGTGGAAGGTTGGGTGGGAGCTAAGTGGGCAACATGAAGCAGATGTGTTATGTGTTGTCAGTAGACTCAAGGTGGTTTCCTTCACCCAGTCATGGAGTGAAATAAGTACAACCCCAAACAAACATCCTTTCAGCTTGTCTGAATCAACAATACAGGACTAAAGACAAGGATGTATATCTCATAACTAAACTAGTGCAAGCCAAATGTGATAGATTGTAGCGTCTGGTGATTATCTTGTCATTGTTTTAGTTTGCCATTTCAATCTTCTTTGTGCAATTTGTTTAAGGGAGCTGTTGCCTCCAGTTTGAATCTTAAATGGTAGTCCCGGTAACATCACCCATTGGGTGGACATTAATATTGCAGGTGCCTGAAGGTCAATCTCAAATCAATCCGTCCCGTGGGGGAGCGGGTTGGCCAGTCCTGCAGAATACTCCCTCGGCTTCCTCAGTCGATCGTATGAGGCGAGAAAAGAGGCGCTTTCTGTTGCCCTGGTGTTCTCAGAGCTAAAGGGAAACAAAGCTTATCTGTTTGTACGTTTTATTTTTGTCTCCG
>JAVFBX010118254.1:0-15890 GCA_034783855.1 Mopalia kennerleyi
TCTATAACCATAAAGGGTAACTAATCTTATCCAAAAGTGTGTTAAATGCTAAGAAATTATCAACGTGGTAGAATAAAGGTAACATTTCTTATCTTTATGTTAGAAAGACAACAACCGGCCGTTACTTATCCCCTTATGGATACCAATTTAGTTTCATCGTGTGCTTTATTATAGTCACCAACGATAGCTTGGAGGTGTTAGACATCAGTTGGAATCATCTTAGAGGAAAAGGAGCCGTCGCCATAGCAACAAACTTGAAGGTTTGTCCCCCAAACCATCTTCTATTTGTATAGCTACATTGATGTAGGGATGCATTTCTATTCCGAGTAAATAACCTTGGGTATAACATGGAACTAATAGAGAGAAAGAAAACAGATATTTTGGGATACAATCGCTTTGATTTAACAAACAATGCTACAGAGTTAAATTGACTAGAGTTTAAATTTCACTTAATCACATACAAAGTAACAATATGTAGCCTACCAATTACTCGCCACTTGTTCAAAAATAGAAAAACATAGGTCTGAAGAGTCTGAACGTGTCGTGGAATGGATTTGCCGTAGATGGTTGTACAGCTCTCGGAAAAACCTTGAAGATAAACAACACCCTTGAAGAATTAAACCTGGCATCTAACAGGATAGAAGCAAATGCAATTGGGCCTCTTATGAATGGTGTACAACGAAATGAAGGCCTGAAAGTGTTACGGGTAAGCTCAGTATTCCCTTCTCGGAAAATTGAAATGGGGGTATTGATATACTTCTATGTTTGTTATTTGCATTTAAAGAGAGGTACACTTATTACACTTTTCAGATTATTCAAACAGTTCTTTATTACACTCATGTATAAACTGTGTTTATGTACAGTAACAGTATCTTGGTTACATTCATGTATAAACTGAGTTTATGTACATCAACAGTGTCTTGGCTACATTCAGATTTGATTCATACTTTCTTGTCACGCTTGTGACGATCGAGCTTAAAAGATAAACACGATTTCCGCGACCCTTGGTCGATTTGAACTTACAAAGTCAATTGATGTTTCAGTAATTGATTTCTCGTTTCCGCAGCTAGGACAGAATCCCATGACGCCTGATGTATGTTTGGCAGTTCTGAAAGGTTTAGAAAAATCGACTAAAACAGTCCTAGAAGTTCTCGATTTGGAGGTATGCATTTTCGTTTATTGTCAGGTGATTATTAAAGATATTCGTGTAATAAAATTTTCAGTACAGATAAATATAACCATGTGCCTATACTAGACTTCATACTCAACTACTTGTGTGCCTGAATAACACTTTGATTCTTTATCAAACAGAATAATACTATGTGGAGTTTCTTTTGCAGGACATCATGGTTGACGTTCAATTTGAGGAGTTATTAGTGTCTATTCAGGAGAGGCTACCCCTGAAGGTGATAACAGGAGCATCTATCAGATCATCCGAGACCATATATCGTGAGGACAGAGGTATTTCCGGAATGGATCCCATAAAGCTCCTTTTTGAATACATGACTCGTGAAGGGTTGAGGATTATTGATCTATTCACGTCCTTGGATAGAGACGGCAGTCGATCAGTCAGCCACGAAGAGTTCAGGGAAGGTTTATTGGTATGTTTGCTTACCGATCAACGGCAATTTATACAAATCCTTTTATTTTTATGCTCTAACTTATGTGGCTAATTGTCTTGAGTATTGACAGAGCATGGCTATACTGGGAACAGGGTAAATAAGGTCATGTCGTGTGGTGCGTTCCAAACTGCAGTTGTGTATGTTGTATCTTAGACCGCGGTCGTCTAATTGGCTGTCTGGAAACAACTTTGTCGGGAACCTTTATGATGATTTAGTCTAGAAAAAAATAATATAATAATAATAAAATATCAGATTTTAATAGGATGTTTAAAGGTAATCCCTGTTCTGCCAATCCTCGAGAAACGGACATGTCAGAAGATATAAAGAAAGGATGTATTTATATCCGATGATGATTGCGAGTATCTGGGTATGTTTCTGCGTGTTTAGGATAGCAGTCAAATTTAAAAATATCAGGATACATCGGGTACATTGCGGATTTAGCAACAGTTATCTCCCCTTAACTATGTTTACCGGACCTCTTTTAGATGGCCGTCATAGTCTATGTTCGTTTTCGGGACATCTCTGACGAGTCCTTCATTTAACGTATGTTAATCTTTGTTACGTTCTACATGGAAAGTCGTCCACTATTGTATATATCGCTCTGCGATGTAAATGTTGAAACAACGTTTGTTTGTTCAGAGATCATATAGGTTGATTATACGTTAAAAATAGTAAGATTGATCTTACCTTCTGGGCGGATTATTTTGGGTTGACCTACAGTACAATGCGACACTAGTTTATATTGAACCAAAATATGAAAACTACTGCATCAACTTTTAACACCGGCAAGACAATAGAAATTAGGACGCTTGTTCGACATCTATAAGTGATAACGTAGTGAGTCTCATCACGTCTGTGTTGTATAACACAGTGATGACTTTTATTCCGCAGCGATATAATACACTCTCTATCCAGCCAACAACACCACTAAACCTCTTTTTTGTTTGCTTGTTATGTTAGGGTTCAACATCGTACATAAGGTTATTTCTCTCATTGGGCGACGTGCCAGCACAAAGGGTGATAATCACCCTCGACGCCAATCACAGATACCGACAGTCAGAAGATGAAAATAAATACATCTTCTGACTGTCTTGTGTTATCGGTGTCTGTTGTGAGGGGTGTCGAGCGTGATTGCCACCCAATAGCACTGGCACGCCGTCCACCTTATTGTTGCCTGTTAGCACCCGGACAACAGGAAGCTCCCCCTTAACAGACCACAACTGCACCGGTGCCAAGCATTGCTTCGGAACAATATCTTTCAATTCAATTCAATGAAAGGAATTATTATTGGGTATATATTTTACATTGATATCTTGAGTTGAATTTCACCTTTCGTTTTGTTCATAATAATCACTATATTAACTGGATACTTTGCTTAATTTTACAGAGTGTAGATGTTCCGTTGACAGAGGATCAAATTGAACAGCTCATCGACAAATTAGATAAAGACAAAGATGGGGAAGTGGATTTCTCGTAAGTATTGTAAAACAAAGTTTTACGTTTAAAACAGTAAGGCTGCGAATTTTATTCATTTACTGGTGTAAAACTCTACTCCTGATAATGACAAGATAAAGTGTCCTAATGTCGAACAAACGTGAAGATCTCTCGGTGAAGTATGACACACACTACGCCTATAAGGCTCGATATTAAAACGATCTTGTTTTGGCAATGTATTCATTGAGGTAGTCCAGGCCTGTTTTTATTACACATTTGATGTCTTGTTAAAACAAAGTGTGGTCCATTCATGTAGTTTTAAACACTGACAATAAAAAAAAATCATCTAGTTTTTTTAATAATCACATTATGTATATTTTCTTTTTAATACTAGTCTATTTGTTTCATTGATTGGGGGTAAGTTATGTGTTTTGTCGTTTGCACGTGTGTATTGATTGTTTGTTCATTTTATAAAATGCACCTATAGAATACACCTCTGAAGAGTCATTTCGGAGATATGCCATTTATTAAAGTGAAGCGAATTAGATTTATAATTCCATCTGTTTTATGGAATGTTTTAACGGATCAGGTTCAATGTAAACAGTTCCTACGCAACCGCCTAAACCGTAAGACCTTCTGACTTCTCAAACAATACTTGAGTATACCACGAAAGTCGCCTAGTGGTATTCGCCAAGGTGTATTCCCTGTAAATGATTTTAATCCTTCGTATAGTCTTTTAAAAAATAACGATTCTAGTTTCTTTCGACTTAACGATTATTTACGGATATAAATGCCCATTGCAATTCTTCTATGTTTTGAATTTCTTATTCTGATATTTTTCTTTTATAATTATAAGTTTAGCAGCCTCTTCTAAACTTCATGTCAGTCGCTATGTTGTAATTGAACTGAGTGTTGCCTTAAAAGCGTCAATCAATATCACCTCTATATCAAACCTGAAGCCAACTATCTGGCCATAAAAGATAATCAATGGCTTATGTGGGGTACGAGACTCCTCCTTGACTTTATCACATCCATTCATCCCTACTCCATCCTATTCTCGCGAGAGTTTCTATACCGGACGAGATTAGACAACGCTCGTACGCCATGCTTGGCCATAGCGCATTAATTTCCGCCAATATTTGCGGCGACGTTTGCCACAACTCGGCAAATAAAAGAAGTACAAAAGAAGATGTCCCGGATGTCTCTTAGAGTCAATGTCTCGTCGTAGGAAGTAGAATCGATTTTATTTTTAAATGATCACCACACTGCACCCATTATGCTGCACTTATTATACTATGCTGAATTATTCCTATACTGCCCCCATTATTATACTCTATACCCATAAATATACTGGACTCGTTACTTTACTGCACTCATTACTATGCTGTACGCATAACTATATTACCTTAGCTATACCACATCCATTCCCATACTACACCCATTACTATACTTTACCCATAATTATACTACACCTATTACTATAATACACCTTTATTACATTCCACCGGTTACTAGCAGCTGTTACTATACTGCACCCGTTACTATGCTACACCCGTTACTATGCTACACCCGTTACTATGCTACACCAATTACCATGATGCAACCGTATCTATACTACACCAATTATTACACTACATTATTATTATACTACAATTACTATACATGTTCTTCACCATAATTAGAATTCACCCACTACTATACTGCACCCATTACTATGCTGCACCCATATCTATAATACACCAAATACTATGCTGCATCATTATTGTACTACAATATGTTGCACCCATAACTATACTGTAACCATAACTATACTGTAACCATAACTATACTGTAACCATAACTATACTGAGCCGATTTCAATACTTCACCTATTACTATACAACACCCATTATTACACTCCATTTATTACTATACTGTACCATAACTCTACTTCACCTATTAATTTCTATACTACACCCATTACTATTACTACTACTTATTGTACCCACAACTCCACTGCACCTGTTACAATACTTCATCCATTATTGTACTGTATCCATATCCCTACTTCACCAATTACTTTACTTCATCCAAACTATACTACACCTACCACTATACCGCATCTATGAATATTCTGCGCCCATTAATATACTTCACCAATTACTAGCCTGTTCCATTTACACTTTCGTCTTCATTGTCTGCGATTTATAACTGATAAGACTGTCTCTAATTGACTATATATATATGCATAGCTATTTGTTTTGAACTAAATAACAGTTCATCGCCCTGGTTACAAATAAATATTGCTTGAAAGATCCATTGCATTACATTGTCTGTAATGTTTAGAAAGTAATAAAACAAAATCCATACACTTGTTATTTCAATTAAGTCAGTATATAACATTTATTTAGCGTTTAAGATATTAGCACAAATGTATTTAAGTATTGGCTATTCCAGCCATAGAAGGACAGTGTAAAGCGGCTTCTAAAGAGGAATCCGATATTCCAGGACCTGCTAGCGACTCTTTACCTTTTCCAAATGTTGAACACTATTGCTGTTGTAAATTATCAAATCATTCGAAACTTGGATGTTTGTTTACCCAAAAACAATTTTTGAGCAAAGACAACAACATACATGTAACTGCCGTACAAGCGCCTATCGCACATTAAGTTATTCTTTCATTGGAGCTTCAAGGGCGTTTAAAAAAAATATTTTCAACAAAAATTACCTATTTTCATTCTCAAAAAGGGTCCTCTGAGGAAACGTCCTCAGCCAATAAAATAGAAGTTTAACATCCATATGAATAACTATGTTCTTCTCTTAAGTACACCTCTTAATTACAATCAAGGAAACATTTTTCATCCTGATAAAAATTGTATTGCTAGAGGAGGCGTAAATGGGATCTAACCAGATGTTATGTAAATTACAATACTATATATAGCACACGGTGTCCCTCATTATCGTAGATGTGTTTATTTTGAGAGTTTCATTCTCGAATTTGACCTCACAACACAAACACATTTGCTTATTGATTAGTATTCAGCATATTTAAATGGTGAATAGAATTTTAATAGCTCTGAACAATCAACCCCATCGAATGTACATGCTTGCCTTTTGTAATCTGCCAGACACAGATAATGCATTCCAATATTTTTTACTTCGGTCGAAGATATTATATTTAATACCTGTAGCAGGTTTTTAAAAATTGTATTTGACCTGTCGTTTTGAACACAAAGTTATGTAATTTGATAAAGGGTGTGGGAAGTAGGTTTAATAGGCTTGGAGTTTCTTATTGAAAGATCCAATAATATCTCACCGGCAATGATCTATTTCCTCAAATAAATCGAAACAAAGCTTCAAAAAAGATGTGGAACAATGTTTATTTCAATGATTGACTTTTGTCTCTTTTTCACAAATTTGTTTCTCAGAGAACTTATCGACGGAGAAAGGACATACAAACGCAAGCAGCTGAGAATTAAAATGAAGAAAGAAGAAATGGAAAAACAGAAGCGACGAGAGAAAAGAAAAGCATTAGCATTGGAAAAACAAGAAAAGGAATTGTTAAAAACGAACTCTCAGTCAAAACTATCGGTGCCAGCCAACGGATATTATTAAATGCTTTAAAAGTTTCAGATGCTATTTCATTCTAAAAGTTATTTGTAGTTTACTGTTCCAGTACTGTCCAGTAAAGTTGACTCTTTAAAAATGTGGGACACTTATTTATCAAATCTGTCCAAAACTTGGGCTTAAGAAGACGACTGACGATAGCAAATATAACTTTGTATATAACTAATCACGTTTAGCCGTGTACTTAGTGGCAGTGACTCGGTGCAACACAAGTTGCCCCACCTTCAACACATAGACACACAGCATCCTAACTACTATCTCTATCTCTTTTATATGTAAATATGATAATTGCGGAGGAATATTATTGGGCACGTACTATTGTATTGTTAAGAACCAGGTTAAGGCCTTCTAGACAATAGGCTTACATTTATTTGTGTTCCTTGAAAGAATGGAGAAGATATAATCATTACGGCTTACTATGGTCAGAATTAATCATAGGCTAATAAGGGTATGGCCTTCAGCCTCAAAAGTTTTCTGACAAAGGGTCCTGTTCTATAAATTGACGCAAGATTCCCAGATGTAGTATCGTGGAATGATGGAAATTAAAATTAAAATGTTCAAGTCAACTGTTTAATAAAAGTTGCTTTTCGTCTTGAAATCTTCAGTGGCTTGTGTTGGGGTAAAACCACAACTCTCCGTATTTAATCATTATATGAACATGTTTGAATGATTAGCTGATGATAACCGTCTTCCTTGAGGTTATTTCTGTTTTATGACATTAACAGTATCCCACACAGCTTGATTCTGGGATGAAAAATTACACTGGAGAAATATATTTTACGCCGGATTTTCGTTTGAGACACAACGACAACCCCAAAACAACCCACATGACATTTGTATTATGGTTTACTGCGTACTGACATGAAGGCGTTGATCGGTTAACATGAGTAATGTGAAAAAGGCTTTTCCCGTCATATATTTACTTCAATTTAACGTTTTAATACCAGAATACACTGTATGTAGGGCAATAAATAACAATTTTGAAGAATTTAAAATATTGCAAATGTAAACTCGGAAACAGATAATTTTTCAAGCGAGGGGTCATCACCATGGTTTCACTGTCGAGATGCTCGGCTTGAAAAGTTAGTTCCGGCAAAAATTTGATCGGCTGGGTTACGTCACGCGTATTAGTTTCTAACGTTGTGTTACCACAATGGTTTGACAGAGCATTATGTGGGAAGTATGTTTCCCAACAGCAAGCACAACCAACAAGTGTTGCTTTTTTGCTGGAAAGTTAATCATCTTCCTGTGCATTGTAAAGGTAACACTGTAACATTCCTGTCCAACGTGTGTGAAGGTACAATTCAGTTCGCAGTTCATATATCGAAATTCGAAGGGAGCAGTCAGTATTTGTGAAATGAGAATAACAAAAATATCGTATGTTCTTAGATTACACTGAATATAAACATATGGATAAGAAGAGATAAGAAAACAGTGAAGAAATAAAATACATAGCCAAACCATATAATCGTTGTTATTTGATATTGTTATATTGTGGCAATCTGGTTGAGCTTCAAAGGTTGTGTTAGCGTTTACTGAGGCTCATTACACCCAATTACTTGTTCACAGAACGCAGAACCATTACCGTGGCAATTATGTCAATCATTTAGACTTAGGTGTGTGTGATAACAGACACGGGTATGGGTTATACTGAACAAAATACATTTCATAATGCATGTGATCATCTTAAACAGAAGCATATAGAATATTAAAGAATACTAGGATAATTAATACAATGCCATATTTTGTATTTAAGTCACCATTGAAAATTAGAAAGAAAAAAAAAAGTTTAATCAACTATAAAAAAAAGGTTCTTATCTATTATTTTAGGAAACATAATTTTATTGAAAAGTTATTACTCTGCAAACAACTGTATATTTTAGAGTGCAATATAGATATCCATATTATCTTAAGGAGTTATAGCTGATTTCTAACGACAAATGCCTGTTGTTGAAGTCCTATTTTTCCAACACCAATTATATCCCGATTAAGCTTAGTAAAATATGTAGCTCAAGATGAAAGCTACAACGCAAGCTTTTACCAACAATTATAGGATAGGATATTTCATTTATCCCAATGCGTTACTCACATATGAGACAACTAAAAGTAGTTTGTCCTTTCGTGATATAAACTGGATAGTTACTTATCTAATTAAAAAATGACGGTTGTATTGAATGATATCTTGTGGAAATCCTCTGGCTCAGTGATATGTGCCGAATATAACGGTTATTATTGTTGTCAAATATCGCATTCGTATATGAACAAGTATGTGTTCCTGCTTATCCCAGTTTACCTATGGATTATCCTTTAGTTTAAGGCTCATGTGGATTACTGTAATCCTATATAATCTCTTACCTAAAGAGAACGTGTATCGATTACAGTGTTACATGTATAGAATAATGTGTCGGGCTGGCGTTGGTAGCACTAGGAAAAGGAATCGTCAAAGTTTAAGTTTTACAACAAGCTGTTCGCCGGACACACGTGAAAATGTCACTGCACATTATTACCAAAGGAGAGCTATGAGATGATAGGTATTTATCATTGTTCAGTAGTGTTTCCGAATGTAAACGTTCTGTGTCTGTCATCAGGATTATTAAGACGAATCATTATATGAGTTTCTGATAAAAAAACAGTGGTGAAAGACCGCCAGGAAAAATGGCATACAATTCTAGGAGGAGGAGTTCACGAACGAAAGTTACAGTACATCGCCCAATGACCAGCGTTGCTGTCACAAACGATGACACTACTGGAACTGGACAATTGTCATCATACAGGAAAACAAAGGCGATTATAGATAGATGTAAATCGGCCCCTGACAAATACAGACCAACTAAAACCCCTTTGCCAGTGTTTAAAACTCCTATTAAACTTTCCCGGAAAGTGGGATGGTGTGCAGAACCCCCAAAACCAAGAGACCTTTATCCTGTGATTCGTAATCCTTTCGACGCGGATTATGATTTCGACAAATGGTCTGAAGGTGAGAAATTTAATCATAACTACATATATTTCAAATGGATAAATAAAACTATAAATTAGTGATTAGTCACCCTATAAAGAGTTTAAACCAAGATGGATACAGTTTATTGGTTGATTGCAAACGCTCTTAGGTGGACATTTTTGACAAATACATGCAATCATATTTGGTATACAATAAATGAAATAAGCATGTGTTGGCAGTTTTAGAAGTCTCCGTTCTCTTATACAGGTGTGTACAATGTGTTATATTTTATATATCTAATAAGTAATTTTGTGCACAGGGATTTGGTTTAATTAAAATCGATAAATCATCTTATGTTCTTAGATAAACTTCCAGAGACAAGTTTTATATATTGTGTTTTATTGGCACAGTTGATTTATCAATGTATCGTGCTCTGTTGCTGATATGCAGATGAGGAAACAGATACGTGTCCTGAATACAGAAAAATCTACGAGGCGTCCTGCACGACATTAAAGGTCGTTCCTGTTGACAATTTTTGCCGCCAGATGGCGTCTAACGCTACAGATGTGGTTTTGAAAAATAAGATGTTAACTTGTTCTGACGTGAAAGCGATGATGATAACTCTTGTGGTAAATATGGTTACCCAAACTTTTAATACCACTGAAATATAGCTTGTTTTAATTTCTTTCGGATATAGATCTTTAAATACAGACTTTCGTGCCGAAGAATTATTCACTCGATGAAATGGATAAAGTATTTCCAATTTTTATGTGGAGTAATGTAAATGTAATTTTGTTTGTAAATTTGTTGTTCATAAAGTGTAGCAATGAATGCTACAAAAGTGTTAACACTAACGTGATATACAACCCAAAAGGGCGGTTTGTGCAACAGTGACTTACTGATTGATTACATTCACATCTTTTCGTGTTCCGTCTTTACAGTTTAACTCTTAATCGGTAGGCTAGTGAATACAATTGTCTCACTTTCGGTCATGTGTATACTATTAATTGCAATTCTTTTATTTAGAATAACATTGTTGTTCAAAAATTGGATCTGTCCTCAAATAACATTGGACCATCGGGAACCAGCTATGTGTCAGAAGTGCTGAAAGAAAATGCATTTATATGTGAAATAGTAAGTTATTTCGCTTTATACAATTATCCCAACAAACGCAAACTAACGGTTTTAAGCCGACTGTACAGCTGTATCCTGGGAGAAAAACAGGATAGGCCCTGTGTCCCTAGTCAAGGGCAAAACAAGAGGGGGACAGTGGGATGGGGTGGTGGTGGTGATGTGTAAGTGGGGGGCAGGTCAGGAAGATCAGATGACCAATCACAGGCTTCTATCGAAAACCTGGTTTGGATTTCGCTGGCTCAGCATGCAATAGGAATTTTTATTGGATAATCCTGATGCTACTCGTTCATTTAGCCCATTGTTCCTCATACTATGGAAGGTCTTTAACAATACGATAATGACTAATACATAACTGAAGAAGGAAAATACTGCGGCTAATTTAGATTAGTTATAATCCCTATAGCTTATTTTTCAGGACCTGTCGTCCACTAATCCAGGGATCGAGGGATTAAAATTGCTTTCTAATGGAATTAAAGACAGCCGGTCTGTAAGAACAAGGTGTTTTTAAATCTTGCTTGTTTTTCTTGTCCCTTCTTACGCAGAGTAAGTCTTAATAACTGTTTTAGCATCTTGGAATTTTTGTGTTAAAAACTGGCATACCATTGATTTTGTTGTTACAGAAAACCAGTTTGATATCGGCCATGCTCCGTATCTTGCCACAATTATATCGGTAAATTATCCCTTACAGTGTCATTTCCTGTCTAACAATAATGTTGTTAATTTTATTTATTAATTAAATGTAGATTAAATATCAAATTTCCTTTGTTTGTAAACATATAACTGGTTAGTATTGAGTAACGATATCTGTTATCATTTCATTTATTTCACCAAACAAATTACATAAATATAATAGTAGCAGAATTTATAAGGTATAGGCGGGAATAAAACCCAATGGGGCTTGTTCTATCCCGTAAAACATTTTTAATTCTCTTTTGCACGGAATACATTACTTACTATACGTGTATCAATTGTGTGACGTTACATAAGAACTATTTTCAGCGCACAACACGCCATGTTTGATAAATCTCCGAACAGTGCAGGTAGAGAATTGCCGTGTAAAACAGAAGATTCTTGTTATGAAAGAACGTTATTAACAGAGGGTTTTAGTTTGTGGACCCGGGTAAAGCTAAAGGTTATGTAATACTTGCCCTTCTGAATGTGAAAATCAATGCATTTCTCATTGCTTTGAGCCTTGTTTGTCCTCACTTCCGTCAATCACATGCGAGATAGTAATGAAATTCATACCGTATTGTTAATATCCCTTTCCTCAACTATAGACCGGACAATGGACGAAGAGCAGATGGGTTAAATATTTATACAGGATGAGCGCAACTGCTGGTTAGCTACTTCCTCTAATGGTGATCATTGTTTAAATTATGGAACAACAAACAATCGCAAAGGACAATGATGACATATTACATATTATTTAGTGTGTTAAATCAGAGGTATATGTATTATGATATTTATACAGTGTTACACTACCAACACAGCAATCTTCTATCCGTTATTACCACGTAATCGATAAATTGACCATATGTTATTCCTGTGACTGATTTAATTCAGATATCTTTACAAGAGATAAAATAAAAACAGCATTGAGTACTAAATTATCAACTTTTCCCACAAAGATATCATGTCTACAGTTTCTTGAGAAGTCTGCTGATTTCAATTATTTTTTTCCTTTTTACTAATCCTACAGACGAATGATTATTTACAACGATTGGATCTGAGTTACAATAAGATTGGTGACGATGGAGGGTAGATAATTGGTCCTGCAATAGGTGGGTGACCTAGAGTTTCTTACAGTGTGGTCCTGCAATAAATGAGTGACCTTGAGTTTCTTACAGTTGGTCCTCCAATAAATGGGGGACCTTGAATTTCTTACAGTGTGGTCTTGCAATAAGTGGGGGACCTTGGGTTTCTTACAGTGTGGCCCTGTAATAAGTGGGGGACCTTGAGTTTCTTACAGTGAGGGCCTGCAATAAGTGGGTGATCTTGAATTTCTTACAGCGAGGTCCTGCAATAAGTGGGTAACCTGGAGTTTCTTACAGTGAGGGCCTGCAATAAATGGGTTACCTTGAGTTCCTTACAGTGAGGGCCTGCAATAAGTGAGTGACCTTGAGTTCCATACAGTGAGGGCCTGCAATACATGGGTGACCTAGTTTCTTACAGTGTGGCCCTGCATTTAGTGGATGACTTTGGGTTTCTTACAATGTGGCCCTGCGATAGGTGGTTGACCTTGAGTTTCTTACGGTGAGGGCCTGCAATAAGGGGGTGACCTTGAGTTTCTTACAGTGAGGGCCTGCAATAAATGGGCGACGTAGAGTTTCTTACAGTGTGGTTCGCATTAGGCGGGTATCATTGAGTCTCTTCCAGTGTGCTCCTGCATTAGTTGGGTGACATCGAGTTTCTTACTGTATGGTCATGCAGCAGGTGTGTGACCTTGAGCTCTTAACAGTGTTGTTTCGCAATAGCTGAATGACCTTGGGTTTATACAGGTGGTCCGGCAATAGCTGGCTGGCGTTTAGATTCTCAAAGTGTGATTCCATAATCAGAACTTTTATGTGTGCCTAATTACCAATACTATCAGTTTAAGTCAATTTGTGACTTCCAGTCATATATTTTACAAAAAATACATTAAATGCATGTGAGGGTCCTGAAGAAGCTAAATAGAGTCCCATTATACTTTTCATTAAAAGCCAACGATTAAATCCACGGAGCAAATGTGTTCCTGCTGTTGACAAAAGAAGCAAGGACGTTAAAAATTAACCTCTTTCGAATTTCAGGCGAGAACGTGAGTCTCCGAGAGCTTGATCTGAAGTGGAACCATCTAAGGATGAGAGGAGCGATAGCCGTAGCGAAGGGAATTGAGGTATGTTATCCATTTCCAAGCCAAAGTAACGCGATTGTCTCTGTTTAAAGAAATTAACACTAATAGTAGTATTAAAGTAGGCATACAGTAGACTTATAGGAGAAGGTCGGCCATAACGTAACTTATTTTCGCCCAATAACCCTTGGTGAACTTTAATTTTATAAATCCCTTAATAAATACATCCAAGGGGACGTTGACGGCTTATCAACTTCAAAAGATACAAGCTCTTAATTGTAGAATATTTCGTTTCGTTGCTAATTGTTATATCAAACTACCAAGTTAGATTAAGGAAAGGCTATCAGTTTTGCCTGTCTACAATATAGTTTCAACAGTAAAGCATTCCTAATGTTTTCATTACTGAATAGTGTGGATATAACGAGTTAGGAAGAAATGTCGAATTTTGTTTTACAGGTTAACTCACGTCTAGAAACAGTAGATCTGTCTTGGAATGGATTTGGTCAGGAAGGCTGTCAGGCTATGGCTACAACTCTGATCAACAACCAGACAATCACTGAACTGAATATGGCCTGTAACAGGATAGATATTAAAGCATTGGAACTCTTACTGGACGGAGTGGTTCAAAACGAGTCAATCCAAACGCTTGGGCTAGGTCTTAATCCGATGACCACAGACGGCGCAATGATATTATTGAACAAACTCAAAAATAGTCAGAAAAGTTGTGTGAAAGAGCTAGATATTTCGGTGAGCAACAAAACTTTTTTAATTTTGTTTACATTGGATTAAAAACAATTAATTGACCTATTTTCAATTTGTTTTGTCTGTGTGTTCTTGTTGATGGTCCAGTTTCAAGCTCTGTGACGTCTAGTTATGAGCAGAATATACTACAGAGTACCATATGTAAGCCGAGTCTATGGACAGCAGTCTATATAGTCGTCCCTACATAGTACATTTATAAGCTACATGCCCTTACTCAGACGTCTTGATGATAATCGATTTGAATAATCTTTATTCAGTTGTGTTTTGCCAAAAAGTAATGATTATTTATGACTACATTTAACTGTTTTGCACTTTACACAGGGGGTACCAGTCGACAGTCTGTTTACAGATTTATTATTGGAAATCCAGTCAACCCGACCTTTGGCAGTGACACACGGGAAACAGTCCCGACTTACAGACATTCGACAACCAGTTGACAACAATAACTTCCAGAACTATGACCCTTTAATGATTCTATACCAATATATGCGAGAGGATAACTTACGGCTTGTCGATGTCTTCAGGAGCTTTGATATCAATCACGATGATAGTATTACCAGACAAGAATTCAGAGACGGATTCCTGGTATGTTCAATTCGACTTACATTTAGTTACTCTCAGAAATTATGCTTCTGCGAGGGTTCTTTAGAAAACAGGGTGGTTCTACATAGAACCATTGCGACTAAACGGTTCTTTGGTTTAAGAAAAAAGAAAGAAACACTTGAAACAGTTGCTGTGAGGAAGTTGCTGTGAGGGTTCCATACAGATCCATAAAGGGTTCCACCAGAGCCATGGACTTTCATCGTTTCTAAAATATCTTTTTTAAATTTTCTGCTATTTAGTTTAACTAAGTTTTTCTAAAAGATCGTTAATTTCGGTTCAAATTCATTAGTTTTTCTAAGCTTTATTATTTATAGTTATTCCGAATGTTTACTTTATAGCGTTTACATTATTGAGCAAACAAAGTGTAAATGGCTAATTTATTTTCTTTGCAACAGTCTGTGAATATACCGATCACAGAACACGCCCTGGATACCTTGGTGAAAAAGCTAGACATAAACTCAGACGGGAAGGTGGATTTCACGTGAGTTATATAATTTTTTTCTTGTCATTGGCATGCATGGTTTATTATCGTTATAAATATAATATTAGTTTATTTGCCCAGTCTGATGTAACTTTCGCGTAGAGATAATGTACTGCAATACTGATGATAGTATGTTGTTTTCTTCCATTTTGTAGCTTTGAAGTGGTCACTTACCGGAAAAGGTTTGACATTGCATACCAAATTCTATAAAAAAAATCAATAAATAAAAAAAAAAAATCGTCAAAGCTGGAGGGTGGTTACCAAGTTAGAAATGTCTTCAGAGACAGATATTAATTTTAAAAATAGTTTCAGAAAGTATACGAGAACAACTTATTTCAAAGTTTAACTCATTCATATATTTGATCAGTATATATTTAACAAACTACAAGTCGTACAGCTTTGCCCCTTGTTGTTTTCAGAGAATTGGGAGATGGCCACAGAAAAATCAGGCGCAAAGTTAGTTCATTGATGCACAAACTTCGG
>JAVFBX010118365.1:0-15889 GCA_034783855.1 Mopalia kennerleyi
GAGAGAGCTTCATGTTGCCCTGGTGCTCTCAGAGCTAAAGGGGAACAGGAAGCTGATCTGTTTGTGGTGTCTGTGTTGTGTCCTGTATTTGTCCCGTCCTATCTTTCTTTGTTGTCAGTGATGTCGAGGGTGGTTTCTTTCACCCATTGGGCTGTCAAGTCGTCATATAAGTGAAATACCCTTGAGTACGACGTTAAACCCCAATCAAACAAACAAACAAACAAACAATCTAAACTGAGACTACAGTTCCGTTATATCATATTTGAGTATATCTTACGTGACATTTATCATATGTCAATCAAACAAACAAACAAATCATTTTCTTTTTACAAATTTAGTGACTTTATTATTCTTGGACTAAACTACATGTAGACTTTACAAGTTATTATAACAATATTTATTTAAAATAATGTTGGTGAATAAAGTAACAGTAAACTCTAACTGTATTATTAATAGTTTACCATCTTAACAACAACATAGAAATACATGTATGCAAGCAACATGTAGTCATGTAAAGAATAATAATAATAATAGAGCTTTAATACAATGAGCAGTGGTTCAAAATTGTGTCTGAATTAAAAATGTCTACATATAAAGTAGATTGGTACAAAGTCCTAATGTCCTCCATTCCTGATAAAGCATGCCACATAATCAAATATATATACATCAATTAATACGGAGTAAAACAATAATGTGAAACAAAATGTAAATATTTGTTTACTTTATAGAACTGATAACCTAGGCTACATATAATGCTAGGAAGTTATAAGAACTGTACAATGAGCACTTTACACAAAAACATTTATTGATTTATAAGTTATTCATTCATAGATAATTTTTTCTTAAGCTTAATTTCTCGTGTTAAGCAAGGCCCTCTGGCTAAGGGAAGTTTGTTAGAAGAGTAACAATTCTGTCTTTACTTAACACTGGAAGAAGATTAACTCTCCAACATAATGAAAACACTTCACATCTTGGTTATGCTAGTTTCCATTATTGTTGTAATACACCACTGTAAATAGCCCGTCATATATATGAAATACTCTTAAAGCATGGCATAAAAAAACAATCCACCAATCAATCAATGACACTCGCAGAACACCAAAGTTTCAATATGCCATATAAGTTGTTTGGGCTGCAGTTTTTATGGGCGTGACAATGTGTGGTAGAAAATCCCCTTTGTTAACATTCATGTACATTATGTACATTTATACAGTGTGAATAGCTCCTGTGTATCGTCATTGAATAGCCATATTGAATATGAAGTTCATTTTGCAAATATAAAGAGCATTGAAATGTGCCAGCCCAATAGCTTAGACAGATGTTTAAACTTCTGTCCCTTTCAAACTGTACACTATAATTCACAGTGAATGAAAGTGTAGACAGGCCAGTGTGTGTGCTCTCTATGAGTTGATGATCCAAGCCCTGATAATTAAATAATTAATTGGTGTTTGTAGTCATTTTGTAAAATAACATACTAAGATTTAACCCGATCTACTTTAAGTTGTGCAGTTTCTTTCTACATTTATTAGCCTTTGCACTTAAATTTACATCTACTAAGTAGTGACTCTACATTTTTTGTGGGAAAATTTAGATTGTCTTGAAATTTGCCTACAAATTGGTGGCAGGTGTTGAAAAATTTGAAAATGTGTGTGAAAAATGTGGTTAACAGTGATGAGCACTTCTTATGCAGGTTTAAATTATACCCTTAGACAACTTGTAGAATTCTGATATTAATCATTTGTAAAATAGGCGTATTAATGACAAACAATCAAATGTTTACCTGTTTGACCTTGTTCTGAGATAACAGACCTGCCTTCCTTGTGTATTTTTAAATATTCTTTACACATAATTCACGCTCAATACACAAATATGCCAAATGTGAAATACTACACAAAGAGTAGACATTAAACTACTCAATTCTAAGGCCATGAAGACAAACATAACGTGAAAAAACCCCAGGAAATACTCTAAAAGAAATTTATTTTAAAAAAAACATTACTCCTAGAGGTTAGGGAATACTCTTAAAGATATTTTAAAGGAAGAAAATAGGCAAAATGGTTTGAAAATACTCCTTGAAATATAATTTGTACACATACTAAATTTCATTGAGGGTAGGGGGGTCTGAGATAATTATTCAATTATGTAAGATGAGATGTGTTCAAACAAGTTGAACAATACAAGCTTGAACCAACCAAACTTATTACCCTCCAAACAAGCCAATGTAACGGTCATGGTTGGTGAACTTCCTCATACTTACTCTTATACAACAATGTGTTCTCCCTTTAAACAGAACATGTCATAATATGTATTCTCTCTCATATTTTTTTGTGTTGCGATAATAAAGGTTAAAGGTAGTCCCCAGGGGTTGATACTGTACCTAGAAAATTTATTTAAATAGTACAATATTCACTACAATAAGCTATCTGTACCTCGTTTCATTAAAAAACTTACTTGTGGAGAAATTGGGATTCAAACAAATAACTTTTATTAACCCGAACAGCTCAGTGATAAGCGAGTGATGTCATCAGGGCAGTACACCACATGACGGGGTTCTATAGAAACATTTCCACCATTTTGTTATTCTCCCGACCAAGCAACCCTTTGCCTATCCTCTGGTACTGCCTTGTCGTTGTAACTTGTACTCTAAAGACTGTTCTGATTGCAGTTTTTTTCTGCCTTTGGCACACCTCAAATGACTTGTTTGAAAAGTTTCAATTTTGTAAGTGAATAAAACACATTATAAGAATCGGAAAATTCAAAAATACGGATTTTTTTTTTTTTTACAGGTAGTTGGTAGTATTATCTTTGTAATTTAATCACTCTAAATCCGTTTGGGACTACATGCACATTTAAAGTCATCTTTTAGTCCATATGCAAATATTTTGTTTTGAAATATTGAACAGTTACACTTACAAATAAAATAATTTTAAAGGGTGTATTTTGGCCATGGGAAATTTTTTGCAAAAACATACATTTGTATATTGGTATCAATGTAGTACTGGTACCGGCAGCTAAATCTCCCACTGGTTAAATACAGCTGGGTCTGGTAGCTGAAGAGCTATTCAATTTAATCCTATATTTGAAGGTCCATCTCTAATCTATTGCCTATATGTATGTATTAGCGATTTAATCTGGTGTTAGCGACTAATAGCATTTTGAGCAACTGGCCCTAGTAGTTTGGGATCTGTTTTCATTAGCACCTGTAGCAGGTGTCTACACCTCTGTAATTAATTTTACTGTTCTTTGGTGTCTTCATGTTCATATATATAATAAGGAAGAACCCATAATAGATTGATTTTGGTATACATATTATACTGTGGCTTTAGTTACATGTAGTAAGAAATATTGGCAAATTTTCTTCTTAATGACCCACACAAAACTTGTTTACCTTACAAGTGAATGTTCTTAAGATTTCTTTCATAGTCACAGTAAGGATCAACACAAATATTCTGTTTGCATACTGTTGCTGTTCACTAGTTCATAATAACGATCAAAATGTTAGGCTTAAGTGTAGTGCAGAAGTTTATTTGAAGTGTCCTTTAGAACAAACTCATAGCTGTCACTGTTTATTTTATTGTAATCATTTGTTGGAGCTAACATAATATATATTAGGGTGATTACTTCAGTAAGCCCCGATTATTGATATTTGTACTATGTACTTGCATTTGGCACCTGTCCAGATTGTGGAGCAGTGAACCCATCAGGTGGGCTTGTTATTTGTTTGCACTACCTGAGTGCCTCTCAGCTTTGACAAGTCAGTCATGCCTTCCTATTTATTTCTGGTGGTGACAAGCCATATTCAGAGCTCTCACCCTGGTGCCAAATAGTGTATCATAAATTCAGTGATATCGCCTTTATCTAGATCTCAATAAAGGAACAAGAATTTGTTATCTGTCTGTTCTCTATTTATAATGTAAATAGTTAATACCTATTTTGTTTTAGAAGTATTACAAACTTGATATGTAATAAATGTTTTAAGTAATGCCCGTGGACCACCTGGCTCTATCTAAGGTATAGTTTTAATATTTTACAAAACATAAAACTCCTAAAAAATTAACTAAACTTCCAGTTAAAACAGACGTGAATGTCACATTATTTTGAGAACTAACTTGAACAGAACAACATTGCCATTAACAAAGTGCCTAACATCGCGACATCTTCTTGATAACACAAGTAAGACCACATTGGAAACGTGATTATTATTATTATACTTCAACAAAATTCAATTTTTGGGTGATATTCTGCAGTGTCACTGACCTTTTCAAGGAGGCTGAAAACCACGTTGTCATGGCAGCGCTAGTCATCAGAGCAGGTAACTCAGAACGAATGGCGGGCAGTTGGAAGGAGCTTCATGTTGCCCTGGTGCTCTCAGAGCTCAAGGGGAACAGGAAGCTGGTCTGTTTGTGGTGTCTGTATTGCGTCCTGTTTTAGTCCAGCATTTGTCCCGTCTTGTCTTTGTTTGTTGCCAGTGATGTCGAGGGTGGTTTCTTTCACCCATTGGGCTGGCACGTCGTCATATAAGTGAAATACCCTTGAGTACGACGTTTAACCCCAATCAAACAAACAAACAAAACAGAACGAATGATCGTATTGTCACAGTATCGAGGCAAACATATTTTTTCTAACAGCTAAAGTAAATAAAATTTGACACAGTGTGGCTTGACAGATAATAAATTCGTTATAAGCATGTTTTTTCAGGGTATACTGGACTTTATGACTGTCAAGCGTGTACACCGCTAATGGTTCAAAGCACTGTTTCATTAGACACAACATCTCTAACATGATCTATTCTGCTTAATGTCAGCTTACATGTTACAAAGTGGTTCATATTAAAATAAAACTGAGGTAATGCAAGTTTATACATGAACTGGAGTAAGCTTATATAAAGGGTATTCGTCAGTGCAGTTTAAATACCATACATGTTGCTTGAGTGAGTGGCGAAAAAGATTAGCCTACCCATGAAAAGTGAATTGTTGGAGGTTAATCCATAAGTTTCCACCTTCATGAGAGCTCTTTCATAGTATTCAAACTGCACTGTGTAACATTCTTTTTATTGTATATATCAAAGATAAAATCATAAATCAACTATGTTTCAAGTTTTTTTGTGATAAATTCAAACCAGGCAACTTCGGAACAGCATGACTCTATTCCAAGTGGGAAGTGGCCCGCGGCTGTGGCGTAGTGGTTAGCGAGTACGCTGTCTAACGCCTGCTTCGATTTACCGTTCACAGGATCGAGTTTGTTTGTTGACCCTCAGGTTTATGAGTGAGTCACAAAATGTAGCTCCGGCAATCGTGGGGGTGGTTTTTACGAGGTTTCCTCTCAGTTTTCCACCATACTAAGACAAGGAAAAGTGTAAAGTGGACAATCCGTCGTCATATAAATGAAATACCCTTGAGTACGATGTTAAAACCCCAATCAAACAAACAAACAAACCAAGCGGGAAGTGAAATAGAATGATGTTATTCAAAATGAAGGTCTTTGCAACCTGAGTAAATTAAATAAGAGTTATTTAGTTGAAGTGAAATGTCATAGTTTTAGAATGAAGGATATTTTGGTACCTTATGAAAGTATAGGCTTAATCAATACAACTGTTGGGTTTCTGTCCAAGAAGAATATTTGAACTATGTATCTTAAATTAAATGAGACTCTTGTAATATAAGATTTGGTATAAAATGCTCTTATAACATATAGATGTTTTCATATTTTGTAATAATAAAAGTGTTCTTTAGTTTGTCATAAGTTATTATAGGAAATCACAAAAAGGGATAAAGGGAAACATTTTATGAGTTTAAAGACACATTTCAGTATTTTATTTTTATCAAACTCATCATAGCATTTACTTTTAGTCTTTTAAATATCTGAAAAGTTGTTTACATACATAGTGTCTTTAACATTATGGGAAGTGTTGTCATGCTGTATTTACTCAACATTGGAGGAACATTGCATTTCCAATAACCACATGTAGCAAGCACTTCATTGACAATGTTATTTACTGATAGAGTACCTTGTGGTCATTGAAGTGAATTACCCTAGAGCATAGATTAACATCATTCATTGAGTGTGCCTTAAACATGTGACATGTGAATGACGAGTATACAGCCAGCCAATCCACTGAGCCACAACACACTTGATACTTTATGAAGGAAAGATATTTGACTTCAGTTTGTTTATTTGCCATTTATATGAGGATTCTTAGATTTTTAGCGCTAAACCACAGATGCAGAATCTGGTATACATCGCTTGAGAGCAAACACAAGATAAACATATAAATTACTTATCTTGTATGTTTTTTTAAGTGACAAGTTTTTGTACTGTATTTTGGGGAAAAGTTAGTGAAGATTTTTTGTGAATATGAGAATTAAGTGAAAATATGAATGCATTGATATTTTAAACATTTTAATAAAATGTATTGTTATGTTTTGCAGTTGTGTGAATGGTACCTCTGGTCAACAGCCATGTGGAACAGGAACAGCCAATCAGAATTCAGGGAGCTCAGACTCTGCTGACTGCCTGACATGTAACAGTACTAGTGTGTCTGTATCCAATGGGTCCTCTAGTTGTACAGAGTGTCCCGCGGGATCATTGGCCAGCTTAGACAGGACAGTGTGTGAAAGCTGCTCCATTGGAACATATAGAGGAGACACTGATGTTTCTTGTCAACCCTGTCCTCTAGGTAATTAATGAATAAAATCATCATAATAGTGTATTTTTCTAGGGTTTTTTTGTGTTTGTTTTCTAGCTACAAATTGAAAACATCCCGATCAGATCACTGATTGTTTACTGGGCGTTCAGTGTTGCCCAGTTGCTCACTAACTAAGGGACAACATGTACCAGATTTATTTTTTTTATCGTTGAATGTAAATTTAAGAGTTCACTTATTCTCCACTTCATCTTTATTAAATACCGACTGTAATAAATGTTGAGCCTCAAATGATAATTTATGTTCTTTTTATTGTAATTTACACTTTAGGGTTTAAGTGTCCAAATGAAAGGATGTCTGCTGGTATAAGCTGTCCCAGCGGTGAATACCAGAACAATACCGGCCAGTCAGCTTGTGTCCAGTGTCCTGCTGGCCACGAGTGTTCCAATCCCGCCGATGCCCCCAATCCATGCTCAGCAGGCCAGTACGCAGCGGCTGGATCTACAAATTGTTCTGTCTGCCAACCAGGTACAAGTCGTTTACATTCAAACTTAATACTTAAATAAATTGCTTATATTGTTTACTTGTTATGAAAAACAAATCTTTAAATTGTTTGTATGTTTGATTGGGTTTAACATGATACTCAAGGGTATTTCCCTTCTATGACGATGGATTGTTCACTTCACACTGCACTTGCCTTATTACGATGGAAAACCGTGAGGAAACCTTGTAAAAACCACCCCCACGATTGCCAGAGCCACACCATGTAACTCACTCATATACCTTATTTGACAGGCGGACTCGAACACAAGTTCATTGATGAAATAAGGATATGTTTTATTTATTTTTTAACCAGGTCATTACAGCGAATCTCCAGCATCTGAAGTGTGTCTCCCTTGCACAGCTGGATTTTATTGCACCGCGTCTACACAGACGCAATGTGGCGCCCAGAAGTACAGTAATGCCTTAGCCGTGACATGCTCTGATTGTCCAGCTGGACACAGTTGTCCCGGACCCTCCACTGCCACTCCTCAAATATGTTTGGCAGGGAATTATTCACTAGGTTCAGCCAGCTCATGCTCCAGTTGTACTGCAGGTAACCAGTGTCCCATAGATGGGATGAGCTACCCTGAGCCTTGTGGAAATGGAACATATGCAACCTCAGCTGGAGCAACGACATGTGACGTCTGTCCAGCAGGTAATCCATTCTCTCACCATTAACAACATCCATGTCTTTTCTTTTACATTAAAAAATGAGTTAGTGGGTAATTTAAATTCTATATAAAAAAAATCTTAGTGAATAAAAGTAACAAATGAAATCATATGGCTGTGTGTAACTTGATGCTTTTAATGATTTATTTTCCAAATACCACAAATTCCTACTATGTCCATGGCAACTTAAAACCAGCCTTTAAGTATTACGATAGTCTTTATACATGAGTAGAATTCTAACTTTCCATGTATACAATTTTGAAACTTTTAGATCCAGAGTTCTTTTGTCACCTTTGTTTATAAATCATTTTCCATCCTTATTTCAATGGAAAATATTTCTGATCCTGGGGGCCAAGTATCAGTTACTATTTAAAACTTTATTCTTATCCCATTATTTGCTACAGAAACAAGTTTTTCATCTTAATATATATTTGCAATAACACTTATTCATAATAGCTGTTGATTTTTTTTCTCTAACACTTAATTATAGTTGCGAGGTTTTCTTTTCTTCTGGACTGCATTTTGTTTATATGTTGATAATAGTGTGGATGGTATTTATGTTAATTGTTGTGTATATTTATGATTGTCATTTGATTTAAATGTCTCTGAATGAGCTCACCTCTCCTCAGCTGTGTTATTCCCTATTAGTTTAACCACAAAATCACCTTTCCTAAGTGAGCTAAAACCTTGTTTTAAGGAACTAAACACAAAACTTTATTGCTCATCGTTCACATTGAAAGCTCTGTCGTCACACTCTTAACTGTACTGGACTTGGTGATGGAAGTCATCTAGCTTTTCTCTTACATATGCAATGCTTTACAAATTGATTATAATTGCTATTCTATACAGGTAACAAGTGCACCTCTCCCACGTCTGTACCTACAGCATGTAGCCCTGGAGAGTACCAAAGTGGAACAGGAATGCAAGCTTGCTTAAATGTAAGTACAGTAGCACCCAAGAATAATGTTTCCAATTCGCCCCATCCCCTCTCATACCCCACTCCTTTCCCCACACACCCAAAGAAAAAAGTTACTTTGCTATACAGTGAGATTAATCCAAAGTTTGATGACAGTACGAACATAATTATATTTAATAAACCGTTAATAACTCATTTTAAGCAAATTAAGTAATATTTGTTGTTTTTGCCCAGTTCTACAAAGTATATTGATTACGGGCCTATTGACCACATGTCAATGTGCCTTACAGGTTTGGGTCACCGTATAGAGTAATACTCCAAGCTGTACAGGCCATAAAGTTGGGTTCTATAAGGTTTCTTTCGGGTTTTTTTTACCCTACCTCCATAGAGAAGAAATGGCTTTAAGTATATGAGACAAATGTTTTGTGACATTTAATGAAATTATAAAAAATATTCATATACATAAAAAAAGTACATATGAAATCAAAAAATATCATTTTTAAATGGTTTCATTTGATTTTCAAGTTTGATCTATGTTTCATTTTAAATGTCAGTACATATCACTTTGAATGTTTCATTGACAGTGTCCGTCAGGCTACTATGTTCTGGGGAGTGGGAACTCTGTATGTATAGAATGCCCCGCAGGATCACGTTGCCCAGACCCGACTTCCTCTCCTGTGACATGTGCTTCCAGTGAGGTACACTATATTTTACTTCTTTTTTCTTATGTGAATTTGTTCAAAATTGATTCCATACTACTAATCATCTGTGGCGCATGAAGATTGCCCAATTTTAATTATATAGTTTAGTGTAAATCAAGAATGAATCAATCCAGGAATCAATCATCTATACAGTCAGCAATTGATTTATTTCAGTTTTCCAATGCTGGTGCCACAAGCTGTTCAGCGTGCCCACCTGGTCAAACATGTGGGTCTGGAGGCTCACCGACTTCCTGTAATGTAAGTACTCAAAACTGTTCCTTATTTTGTTGTTTTTTGCATAGGTGAAAATTATTGTTTTACCAAAGCAGTAGCTACTTGTGGTATATCAAAACGTTAAGTACCAAGTCAAATATCCAGAGAACTGAACGTAACACTAAGAAATGCAATTTTAATTGCCAAAATTTCAGGACATTCTATTCAGTTTTCGTCTCTTTTTGTATTACCTGTATTTTAATTTTCATAGCATGATTGAAGAAGTTATCTTTTAGAATACTTTTATGTTGTGGTATATATTTCAGTCTGGTGAATATACAAATGGAACAAGTTGTTTACCATGCCCTGTTGGATTTTACTGCCCTTCCCCCCTATCGGGCCCCCAGATATGTGTGTCTGGCACCTATCGAGACAGTGAGGGTGGAGCATCCTGTACCTCCTGTCCACAGGGAAATTCATGTCATGATGTCAGTGCCACACCCGTACAATGTATTGCAGGCTTCTATAGTGTAGCTGGACAAGCGGGGTGTACAGTAAGTCCACCTTATTAACATGTATATAGTAAAGTTTCTGGTTAAAAGACACTGATGATAAATTCTTGAAGAGCCTGTTGTAAGCTAAATGGATATTTTTTTCAGAAACTATGACACAGTCAATGTACCCTGGAATGTCCTTTGAACTAGGAGAGAATAACTATTTGTGAAAATGGTGTACCAAAGATGTACATGTACCTGTAGATACTAAAGAATACATAAATTAATACTAATCCCCCTAAAATACAAGGATCACTCCTGGCAGATCATTTAGAAAGAATCTGTTGCACTGTCAAACTTGAGTTAATTGAACAATAAAAATAAATTGATTAGAAACTTAGACAGTTAAGAACCAAATATGTAAAGGCAGTCACAATTCCTTCCCATTTTGCTACAAAGGTTACTCTCATGTTATGGATATCTAAATGTTATCAGTCAGAGGCCACTCTGCTTATCTTGTGAACAGCCCAAACCTCTGTCATTATTTATGTTTTGTGATTCTGTGATGGTATATGTTCCATGATTTGACTTGCCTAAATTAAAGTTAAATAAGTTCAATTCCCCCCAAATCAGAAGATTAATGAACGTAGAGAATAATACCAAAAATGTAATCCCTGTATAATTTGTTTTGTTGTAGCAATGTCCCGATGGATTCTTCAGTGCTTTAGGTTCGAGCTCCTGCACAGTCTGTCCTGCTGGTGAACTATGTTTTGACGGCAGTGTCTACGTTGTTGCAGCTTCCTGTGATCCTGGTACTTACAGCCCAATGGGACAAACTACTTGTTCAAACTGTCCCAATGGTGAGTATCTTCTGTGCATTCTCAGTAGAGCACAAATATATTTTACAAGGACAAAATGAACTCATGGTTTCCCAACATATATCTGAGTTTTTAATTCGTTTTAAGTTCCAGACATATGGTGCTTTGTACTGTAGGAAACCAGTGCCAATAGAGGCATCATATTGACAATAATACTTTGAAAACGGCTTGAAAACAGCACTAGTATCTCCACTGAAACGTTGTGTATCAATAAATCCAGCAGTTGAAAATCCATGAAGTCTAACTTATTTTGTTAATAATGCTTGTAATATATGAAATCTCTCTATTTTGTTCTGCTATATGTGATCCCTCGGCTTAATGTCAGTATGTTTCAGTCATAACAATACTGGAGGAACATAACTTTTTCAACAAAATAAAACACTTCATATTGCTTGCATAGTATACCACTGTGATATAAGAGGCAAACAGGCACGCGTGACATTAAACATCAATGGATCCATGTTATTTGTGGGCCAATGGATCCAAGGCCTGTGGGTGTGGTTTAGTGGTTAGCGTGTCGACCTATTGATTCTCCTTTGAATCCCTCAGTCTTGTACCTTGGGTATATATAAGGGAGCCAAAGGGTGTGGCTCCAGCAATCCCAGGGGAAGTTTTTAAGAGGTTTTCCCACATCATATTGAAGTTGTGGAGGGTGAGAATTCTTCAATCCACCATCCCATAAGTGAAATACCCTGGATTATGTCGTTAAGCCCCGTATATATCTGCTGTATACCTGCTTTACCTAAATAATCTTATTTAACCTATGTGTTCTTTCTATAGGTACCTACAGTAGTTCTGGGGCTAGTCAATGTTCCCTGTGCCCAGCGGGTAGCTCTTGTTTGGACCCAACTCAATCTCCTGTAGCCTGTGCTGATGGCTATTACAGTCTGGGAGGAATGGTCAGTCACCTTTTATTCATTTGTACTTACTTATCAAGACCATTCAACTCTCCAACATTATGGAAACGCCCATACGGCCTTATTTTTAATGAAAATGTTTACAGATTCCAACCAGCATTTAGTTGGAATTATGGCTTCACAAGACAATCAAATCAAAAATGTGTAATAGCCATTTCTAGTGAGATTTCTTGGGTAAACACAGATTGTTGACATAGAAATTAATTCACAAAGAACATGTTAAACTGCTTCGGGCTTAAGTATGATATAAACAACCTCCTATGTCAGAAATCACCCATGATGGGCATTCTCTAGAACAGTGGCCTTGTAGCTCTTTAAATTGTGTTTATTTGTTCAGAAAGTAAATAAAGATAACTATAGACCCACTGCTTCTACACCATACACTATATTCACAGACTAAAGCCATACTATATGCAATGATTTCATTAAGTCCATTCCTTAGTGTATTTAGTTTGCCGGGCAGATTTAAGAGAGCTTCTTGTTTCAGGTGTTTCAGATGTAAAGGGCTGCAAGAGAAATAAATCTGTTTTTATTCCCATATCTTGTGTTTGTTTTGTCTTTTGTCAGTGTTGTATAGGGTGGTTTCCTTCACCCATTGGGTATCGTAAGAGGCGAGAAAAGAGGAGCTTTCTGTTACCCTGGTGTTAAAGGGGAACAGGAAGCTGATCTGTTCGTACATTTTGTATTTGTCTCCGTCGTCATATAAGTGAACTACCCTTGAGTACGACGTTAAACACCAATCAAACAAACAAACAATCACCCATTGGGCAGGCTCACGGTCATGTGATTCTAATAACCTTAACTATATTGTTAAAACCCAATCAAACAAATAAACAAACCTTAATAAATGGCATAAAGAAGCATTAGTCCAGTGAATATAAATACAGTATACATGTATCTGTGTGATATGTTGTGTCTGTTTTCTTCCGGCTTAAGTTTCCAGAATTATATTATTTTACAACAAGTCGAAACCTGTAAAATCAGGGAAATGTCTTTGTGCATGACACATAATATAAATCATACAAACCAGGTTGTGTGATAATATTGCTAAAAATTAGTACTTTTTCTTTAAAGATTATATATATATATAATCATATAAATTAACAAAAGCACTGCCATAAAATCTATTTTTGTCTGTTTTTTTATTAGGTAATAAGCTGTACACCTTGCCCGGCTGGATTTGAATGTACTGACAAATCCAGCGCCCCCACCTCCTGTAGCTCGGGTTATCACTCCACCGCGGCTCAGTTAAACTGCGACCAATGCCCGACAGGATACAGTTGTTTGGATCCCAGTCAAGCTCCAGTGAGCTGTGAAACTGGTTATTATAGTCCTGCTGTAAGTAATCTAAATGCTTCCTCGTACAACTCTTGGTTATACCCACCTAGAAAGTATGGACTACTATTGTTTTGTTTGGAGTTATTTTATGGGTTGTCTCATAATTTGGCAATTGAGTGTGACATTAATCTGAAACTTTTAAAGGTGACTAACTAATTTTTTCTTGCAATATTAGCCAATCAAAATGGCCAACAATATTTAATATATTAAACCTATCACAAAATTAAATGTATGTTATGTCATCGATGTGTGCCAGTACCCTTTTCAGAGCAATTTGATACCGTCATTTTCTTTGCGCCTTTGGACATGCTTGGTTACGCCCTCTTTCTGTGGGCAACTTGGTAAGGGGCATGAAATCCTGTCAAGATTAACATGGAGAAATGTTTTCTTCTCCTTGACACTTCCTTTCAAGCCGTAGGGCAAACACAAATAGGTTTCCCAGTTGCATCTGGCATCCATCAAACAGAGTATTTAATTTTCAACACTAAATATCAACTATGTATTGAACAAAAAAATAACCTGACAGTTTGCTGATTTTGGAAGCTTTTAAGCAAGAAGACGTTTGCCATGGAGCATCATTGAGTACCAATAGTACCTGTGATAAGGATACAGATATTTACTTTCAATTATGACTTTTTTGGTCTCATAGATGTTAGGGTTCATGCGAAGAAGCTCAACCAGAATATAAAGTTTTATTGTGGTAATACTGCTGCGTAGCGTCTTCAGCTGTCTAGAGTCTCTCTCCTGAGGCTTGGGGGTCCAATGCTCCATCGCTTATATTATATCGTCATACTAGCTTAAATCTTTTACTTAGAAATCTTGGTTGTTTTCAATCAAATTTGGATGAATTTCTTTTTACTCCATTCTTATCAACAGCAAAGGCTTGATAACAGTTGATTTAGTAGTGAATTAGTTAATTATACATTAAGCAGTTGAAAAGAACACAGTTAGAAAAAGGGTACTAATTATTTGTGGTTTTTTTCCTGCAGGGGAGTGCTAGTTGTGTTGTATGTAAAGCAGGGTTTGAGTGTGAGGCCTCATTGAACACATTATCAGCTTGTACATCTGGTTCGTACAGCCTGGCTGGTAGTGTCAACTGTACACAATGTCCATCGGGATCCATGTGCCCATTCCCTTCTCTTTCCCCCATCACTTGCCCACAAGGATCTCACACTAATGGTCAACCGGGTCAAACCTCATGTACAGATTGTCCAGCCGGCAGTCAGTGTCCAGATACCAGGTATTCAGATTATCAGTCCTTACTGTTGAAATACATGTCCTGCGGATTAGAAACATTTGAAGATTTAGGAAATATTTGTTTCCTTAACTGTGGTATATTTTTATACAAAAAGAATCTTGTGAAAAGTATATTTCAAACCATCTTATATAGTGAGATAATGGTTGCAACTTCTAGAATTCCACTCTCAAATTGGCAAATATGGCTAGGCAAACAATTACAGCAGATTTTTTGTATAATAAATATTTCTTGATTCAAATATTTTTAATTGATTTTATAAGTTTGGAATAATTAGTGCATATAGTGTGATTTTATTTGTGCTGTTGCAGTGTCTTTTTTAGTCCATTTCTTGGACTGATTGTGAAGATAAATAGACACTGGATCAGTTTTTTAGCTCGTTATCTGTTTGAGAAAAATTCAGAGAAATAATATTGTATTGCTAACGGGCTATCCCAAGTTGTAACAGGACTCTGGAACCAATTGTTACTAAATCGAAATGTTTTCAAACAATCTTGAACTGTGTCATTAGTGTTAGTAACTTAAGATTTAACACACTCTTGTAGCCCTCAAGCCTGGGCTCAATCTAGAAAGGCCCTGACATAATGCCTTAAAGATCGTGACAGTAAATGTTTGCGTTGAGTAGCTCAGTAGTTTAAATTATTTAACACAACCCAGGTATGAGTTTTAAACAATTAACATTTATTGTTGTGAAAATTTCTGACATTAGATAACCCTGTATCGTATATATTTTTTTTTAGATATCTAATTTTCTTATTTTTTATTTAATTGTAGTGTTGCCCCATCTGCCTGTAGCAGTGGTAGCTATAGCCTTTCTAGGTCCACACAGTGTACAACCTGTCCTGCTGGATATGCTTGTTCTAGTACCTCACAAACTCCTGGGCCTTGTTCACTCGGGTCATACTCTACCGGCAGCCAAACAACCTGTACAAACTGTCCTTCTGGTCAAGCTTGTCCTTCTACCACCACAGCCGTTGACAGCTACAACTGTCCACCAGGTAAAATAATTAAGTTATTGTCTAATTGCGGCCAAGACATTTTATACTTTCTAATTAGAAATAATGAAACATATGTGTTATCCAGTGTCCATTCTGGATTACAAACAATGTGATGTTTGATATATATTTCGAAACAACATGCTCACAGTTTTGATTGATATTGAAATAGTCTGTTGTTTAATTAAGAATTGACGATCACGTTTTGCAGTTTTATCGGTGTATAAACTGTCAACTGAGTGTGTTTTAAACCGTGTAAACTTTCGACCGAGGAATCGGTCGAAAGTTTACGCAAGGTTTGAACCACACTCAGTTGACAGTTTATAC
>JAVFBX010118475.1:0-15885 GCA_034783855.1 Mopalia kennerleyi
GACTGACCCCGTGCAGGTAAAGTTAAGTTTAGATGTATATATTCAGATAGATCTATGTTACAGTTATACAGTTTGTATGTTAACAATCAAGATTAATCCAATTAGAATTTAATTCTTCCTTTTAAATAATATATCGTTATTTGGTCACCTAGCCGAAACCGGTTAACCTGCATTGTTTACCTTAGCAACCAGCGTATGAGCGTGTGTGCGTGCGTGTGTGTTGTTACACGCTGTCCACCTAACACTTGAACGATTCGCCTGTCTAAGTTAAAAGCCTAATTAACCACAAGAAAATTGATACTATTAACGTTTAGCCACTTTCCCTTGGTGAAACTGAGGGATTATAGGAGACACCTGGTAGGCCTATTTCCGCTAGAACTGTGGAGAAAACAGAAGAACAAAATAAATATACGTAGAGGCTAGGTTTGATATGTATGTATTCGTTAAACTATGGTTATGCCGTAATAACGCTTAAAACGTGTCTTAACAGAGCAGATAAATTGTGTTAGTTTTTTTTCCAAGTTTGTAGAAACACCCCCAAATGTGATATCTCCAAAAAATTACGATAGGGTTTCTTAGATAATATTGCCGTTCAATTTTGCAACTAACAAATTATTCTGCATGAAAACCCGCCTTAAAGTGCAGGCGTACAATAATAATCTTTGTTTGGACAAGTATATGCTGACAGAAGCCTGCACTAACCATTCCTAACGGTTTAAATACATTCGTGTCTATATGTACTTTAGTTCCTACCGCAACTTTAACCGCATGGCTGCATTGTACAAGGTTGCCCATTTACTTCAATTAAAAACGGTTATCAATAGACAAAATAAGGTCCTTAATTGTTATCGATTTTCGTTTTTAGCTTACGATTTTGTCTGCATGTATTCTGTTGTTCAATCGGATTACTGTATACAAGACAAAGAAAGCAGTATTTTCTTAACAATGGCATGGTCTATTGACTTACTGCATGTAAGTTAAACAGAAAAACAATAAATCGGAATCTTAATTTACCCTTGCAGAGCTAACAAACGGCTGGTCGAAAGTAAAACGTCAACCCCCATTCAACCACCTATATACCGGGAAGAAGGATGTCCGTGAATATGGAAGAGGCTGTTTTGGAGAGGAATATTCGTCGATTTGTGCTCGTGCGGACAGCTGAACCCGTGTACCTTGAATTAAGGGAGGGTCTTATCTTAATCCGTCATCAGTCGAAATACGGATCAAATCTACTCGCCGCTTTCTGGTGCAGAGTCTTCCAGCACCCCAACAACTATCCGGCCTTCAGGTTCCCCTATAGAAAACTCTACGACACTAAAGGACTGTGGAAAATCGTTCTGCGCCTCGACAATGTTCTTATTACAATCTTCACAAAAACAGGAACGCTGTCTATTAAAGGGAACTACGTGTTGGAGTGGTTCATGGATAGATTTCAGGGTCTCATGGACGCGGTGGACGCTCCAGCTCATCACCCTCAACCAATCCCGGGAGAGAGACAAAGTATGGAGGATTACAGACAGGGTAATGTATATTAATTTATTCTAGCTCGGTGATAAGATCATTATATGATTTTTTTTTCCCTTTTAAAATGGTAACGATTGGATAAATTAAGAGGTTATACGTAAAAAAATAGACTAGAAAATAACGTTCATTTGAATTGGTAGGTATTGTTTTGGTGTGTCCACTCTATTTTTCTTCTGTTATAATCCACAGTGAATGTCCGTCTTAATCCTCTTTTTGTCTCCTAACAGCAAAGCGGGACATATTATCTATAGATTAACGTATGAACTGTATTCGCAGGTGCTGAACGATCGGTCGATGAGCGTCAGGCACATATTCGACGTAACCCAAGAAATATGGGAAGAGCCTTAGAAGAAGCACACAAGTTACCAGACACTGATAATGGTCTACCTGAAATTAACAATTCACACAAACCTGGTAATGGTCTACCTGAAGTTAACAATGCTAAAGGACAATGTCAACGTCTAGAGGCGATCAGAAAACAAGTGCACATCCGTGAACATATGAACAATCTTATGGACCAAAGAAACAGGCCTAGATCAAGATCTGGGAAGACTGTGATTAATGTTTGTATTGACCCAGACTTAAACCCTATCGAAAACACACAGAAAGACCAGGGCCACTCTACTACTTTTACAAACAGTGACCAAAGACCATGCGGCGGTATAGACGATAATGTTGTTCGGGGGATTACGAGAAGTCCGCAACTCCTGACTGAGTTCGGAGGAATAAACTCGGGTGATAGCGGATTGCCTGTGTCCCAGGGGAGCGACGGACCTAAGGAACCTAAAGCAGATCATTGTCATGAGATCATTCATGGAAACGGAACAGCCGAAGAACAAACGGTTGTCAGTAATGGAAATATAGCGCAGGATCTAGATGATATATTCGGAGCAAATTTCAGCAGCGATCCACAGACCGGCGAAGATGTAGGTAGAGAGGAGGGTAGTGCAGGTGATAATGATGACACGACCCAGGTGGAGACACAACTAACAGAGGAGCAACAGGCACTGGGGGACATTAAGGAGGAGGGTGAAGTAAATGGTTCACAGACACAAGGTGATAGTGGGCGGAACCTCCTTGATCTATTCACAGGTGAGAATGAAGTGATTGATTTTGAACACAGCGCAAATATGGATAGTTGCCAGTTAAGAGGAGAGGATCAGCAGGATATCGGTAACACTGCCTTTGATCTACTTAGCGAGGTTCATGACCTCCCAGTCTCACACGAACCTAGCCAGGTAGCATTTGCTAATGATCTTATCGATGTTGAACCACCCCCATTTAATCAGAATGAACACGACAGGAGTGTCTTTGGGGCAGAATGTTCGATTGAGTCTGAACTACACGTTAACACCAATGAGAAACCAATACCTGAGAACCGGAATGGAAGGGGAGATAACTGTATGGATCTTCAAGACAGTAAACTGTACAGCGTTTGCAATGGTCATGATGGTTCAGTCAGACAACAGTTAATGGACTTAAATCAGCATTTGAAACTTCAACAACTGGATTTGGTAAGTTTATGGCCATAACGTTTCTAAATGTAACGATTCAGATGGATGAAGAGCTTTTATTTATCATATATTTGAATTTAATAAACTAAGATTTTAAAAAATCATTAAACAGCTATCTGTGATTCCTAATTTATTACTTCGTTATCTGTTTTAACCGAACATTACTAATATATAATAACACGCCGTTATTCCCGCAATGTATTGTGTATTCTACCGGAACGACATTTTTACAGGATTTAATGCCATGATTTTTAACACTACCTTTCCTTAGAGAGCATGTGTATGGAGTGAGTTTGTATTACTAGTATTGTTTATTCTCTGAGTAATATTATCCATTGACCGTCTCTGTTTGTTTTCCAGTGGTACGGTCCCTCCTTGAATGCAGAATTAGACCAGCTATTAGTAACTAGTGTTAAAGATGGTAGCTACGTCTATACGCTGTGGAAATCACTGCTTCAGAAATTCATGGCCACTCAAAACTGCAATCTCTATATGGCTTCACCTTATATGGACAAGACCCGCCTACTGGACGTATGCAACACCTTCTTACGGAACCGCCTTACTGCCTGTGTAGACGGAGTGTATGTAAAGCGACAGACGGAATCCGGTCATTTGGTGTCAGATGTCAAGTGGAACGCTATTCGGGAATTCCCAGCCAATGAACAGGCCGTGTTAGAATATAAGCTCTACAGTTCATTCCAATACCCTTTTGTTGACTTTCATTATCGATTTCTCGCCGGAGTTACAGACGGACAGGCCGAAGTCCTCATTACAAGTGCCGACTTCCATCGTTATCATTTTGAAAGCGATAGTTTACACTCAGTCACTTACATAACGATGACAGACACAGACTTCTTTGAAAGGTTCTTAAATCCGCTCATGAAATAAGAAATTTATGATTTATTCAAAATGATTGATCAAATTATAAAGCATTGAATAAACAGGAAAAGACGCACTGACCAAAATAACGCATATAAAATACATCCAGAATGAAAGTATCTTTTCAAACATTCACCATTTTGTCACTAGTAAAACGGATAAGAAGCTTGTATATTTTTTATATTCTGAAATCCTCCATTGATCTGTGATACCGTTGTTAACAGCAGACTATTGTAAGGGCTCGTGTTTTAAGATCCAAGAGACACCCCCATGTAGTTTCTAACGTCGTTATCAAATATGAACGATTGAGAACAATGTCAGACACTACATCAAAACGTCACTCTGAATATAAAACCCAGCTTAAAATGCTTCTTTAGTAAGGTGTGATATATTTATACAGTTCTCATAGTTAATATAATTCATGTTCACGTGACAAAACACGTATTTGTTTATATTTGTTATTAATAATTCTAACTGTGATATTTAGATGTACATCTTTATGTAATATAAATACCATTATTACGTTATAATTTTATTGCAATGCTCGTCAACTTTTGGGGTTTTTATGAAAAATATATTTATTCAGAGTAAATGTATGGGAAGTATATTTTTAAAGAATAAAGAATTCTGTCTGTTCTTATCATTGGACGATTCCAACGTCCAATTCCAACAGAACATAATCTTTCACCTTTTTTATTTTAGAGCAAATCACTGACGTATGAGCAAATTATCGCTAAGCGGAGTGTTAATTAAACGCTAATGCGTCAACAAATCCGCATGATGGAATATATTTATCTATACATGACGTCTTGCTGGATGACGATATATAACTCTAAAGTTGATAATTGTCGAATGGACTTCCTGAAATGCTTTATTATATAATTTTATTTGATTTAATATAAATATAACAGCCATGCATTAATTATTGAACTCTACTATTTTCTCTTGGGCCATCTTCAGCGTAATAAAACAATTATAACAATCTCAAGTTATTATTTACATGCAAGTTGTGGATCTAAAAAAATTTAAACCGTGAATGAGATTTGTCGTCTCGTGAACAAATATCGAGACACGTCCAAGCCGCAGAGAATGGATCATTTCGAGGTCTTAGAGCAAGAACTGTCTATGTCCAATTCGGGCTAAAATGAGTCCACTATTAACATGTACTTGCTTATACTTTATCTGAAAATAATAATAGTGTACCTTATACTGATTATGTCCAATTTGTTACTGAAAGTCTATTTTCGTTTTCGACCAGAACTGGTTATGTCCTTTTCTGGTGTTTTTTGGCGAACCTAGAGGAAGATTGAGTAGGAGGTATTAGGAACATAAATCTTAAAGATTATTGGTTTAGCTGGATTTTCTGATTTTATAGACACGATCAAACTTGTAAACGCGTTTTTTGTTTCAAAACATCATATTTGGACAGTTCCGTATGGTTCAAAGCCCTCGATTTATTACTTCCCTTCACTGTTACCGCGCTTCTTATAAAGTAGCGAACAATAAAACGAGATAAAGGTTTTAAGTTTAAATAAACTCGAGGCTATATACTGTATGTTTTCATTAATGCAATACTTTATACTTTAGTCATAATTATTTTTCTTTTAGAACATATACAGTTTGTACACATGCAAAAACTATTCTTGATAACTGTCATTTCTGTTTTCACAAGGTTGTTGGATTATTTTAACGCCAAAAGCGAGGCCGATCCAGTGAAATGCTCGTGTCTGTCATTTTGTAGATTGTCTTGCAACTTTAATTGTTACGTCAGATTTAGGTGTCCTATTATTTATAAATTTGGGGTCGCTGCAAACATTTTTCAATATTCTTTATAATAATGCGACGGTGAATCATAAAATATAAAAATGTACAAAATGACACAAAGCTATAATGTTCTGTATAAATATCATCCAAATATTATACAAATAATTTTTAACAATTATACCAAATGGCGAAATTCTCTGTCTGTTATATTTTTGTTACAATAATATGTTCGTCGTTGAGAACGTTTCTCGGTGTTAGGAAAATACGCAGCCATTAGGCCCTATCCACAAATAATGGCTTCGATTCCCAGTGTGTTTTCTTTTAATCTGTGAAAAACATGTTTAACCTAAGATCTTGTCTTTTTGGAAGACTTCACTACAAAACAACATTAATGCCTGGTATGTGCTCCTGAAATTGGAATTACCATTGCAGTTTATAATCTAGACAGCTGATTAATTAATTTATTTACTTGTTAAAACACGATGTAAATATGTTTAGGCCGAGTTCGTGTGGAGAAACCATTTAATTAAACTCATGCCCTCCTTTAGATATTCCGGAAGAATTTAGTTTAATCTTTAAACTTTTCCTTAACCACTAGATAAGACTATAACTAAAAGGTATTTATCTTTTGAAAAATATCATCTATAACTCCCGTGGTTATGTAAACCTGTATGCCTTTCTTTCTTATATTCGAGCGACGGTGTCACCATTATTTAAACCAAAACATTACGTTTAGATATTAATTTGTTTTACAAAACATAAGATCGTGCTTCGAACTGATTAAAACACGTTAATATATGCTTTTTGTTGAAAATATATATCAAAGAAATGATAAAATACGATCATGATGGGCTTCTGATTCTGTCAATAAGGGTTGTCGATCTGCTATAATAAATCTAGCTTATGCCTTATTTCTATACTTACAGTTTATTGTGAACATGATTCCAGTTTACGCTGATCTTCACTAACTACATGTGTCATTTGATATCGTCTCTTTTTCAATCTGTATTGTGTTCCACAAGGATCCGTACTTGAGCCCTAACTTTTCCTTGTTTCCGGATGTAGTAGAATTAGTAATTTGCCTTTTATACAATCTCTTGAGAGTATAGTATATACCGTATACATGACCACTATTCGCGATGAGTTATATAATCCTACCTACCAATCCTTCGTTGCCATTGGTTGAATATTTATGAATCCCTCTAATTGATGACATTCCGCCCACTATATTAGACCACGATCCATCCCTTGAACAATTTTACCATGTAAGCTTAAGCTTAAGTAAAAATTCAAGCCACTAAGATACTTTTTTATTTGAATGTAGGAGATTTCGGATTTTTTTCATCTCTAGTAAAATATTGCACACACTGAAATTGCATCATAATAAACAAATATTTATCTATCCCTGTACCGAATTTACAATCAAAAGAGACTTACTCATTTTTAATCCTGACAAAATATACTTGCTGCATTACTTTAGTGAATAGCTTGGTATAATACAGCCTGAGTCGGGTTGGGCAGCTGGAGGGTGGTGTTGTTTCGTTCACAAAATGAAGAAAGAAACCAGTATTTGATTGCGTCTTGCACACTTTTCCCACCATATCTCTATTTGTTCTCGAGTATAAACTTACCATAATAAGTACAAGTCGTATTGATCCATGTTACGAACGCTGTCTTCACGAAATAGCATCCTAACAATATTCATCTTGCATATGACCAAACAGTTTCTGTTTCTAACACTAACTTTAAATAAATAATTTGTCAATATCAGATTATTTATATATAATATTAAATTGATAAGTCTATTTGGCTGGCACTCTGCATGGCTAAAATGGCAGTATAGCTTGAGTTATCTTTATGCTATCAGGTTTAGGTAAACACTATTTTTCTTACAAAGCATATACCTTATGAAATTACTGTGGTTTTACTGTTGTGCATTTTACAGTATATTCATTTAAGGTAATTAACCTCATTCATGAAAATCAATCATTCGAGAGTTCAGTCAATCCGATTGCGCGGGGATTTCAATTGAATTGAACTAAAATAATGTATGTGATTCATATGTTCAAATTTTGTTAGCCACAATATACCATCTGAATCGAGCTAGTTGTTTATATAGGCATGCCTGTTCAACCATCTATGAGAACAATAAAATGTTATTTTCAAAATATATATTTATTTATTTATTCAAAATATATAATTCAGGGATATAGTAATGAATTGCACCACAACTTTGCCTTTTATAATGTAAATGTTCTGGCCAATTAAAGTATACTATGACTTAAATTTTACTTTAATTCAATAGATTAACGACCATGAAAGTTCCCATTTTTTTCTTTTAATAAGATTTGTCATTTGAAAAACACAAATAGAAGGGAATTGTTAATAAAGATTTAAATTCAATTTGAGCAACGTTAACAATTATTTTACTTTACCTTATCTCTCGTTTATTTTCTTATTTCACAAACAATCATATACTCAATGATCTGTGGCGGGCGTTGGGTGAGTGGGAAGAGCTCATCTAACCGATTGGCTGCGTCTATCATCAAGAGAACAAGAGATATCTTCCCCCAATACTCACCTTCAAGTAACAAACGGTTGTTTTATTTACCATGAAACTCAGAACAAAATAGGCTGGCTTAGCGAGTCGTTACTCTCTCGTATATAAGTCTTAGGACTCATTACACCAGGCGCCAGAGCTGATGTAAGGTAAATAGAGAGTGAAGCCAAACGGTGGTCTCCTATAGTTAATCACTTTACCAGACCCTCTTCTAATACTGGCCCTTCTCGGGAAATATGAAACAAAACACAGGCAACAAAAAATGTATCCACGGCTTCTCGGGAGAATTTCATTTTTTCTGAGGCTGATACTGCAGAGTGGTGAGAAGCGGAACGAAAACGGAATCTCAGAAATCTCTCTGATCTTTGAAACTATTATTCCTTAAATTCGCCGTTCTTTAGAAATTCTACGGACTTATTGAAATTTCTGAAGTTGTAAAAGTCAACAAGGTGCCAAAAGCAATCTTTATCTTACGACGAAAGCTCGGAAAATTTTGCCAATGTTTTTTATAAAAGTTTCTCGAATTGTGAGTGATGTTAAGTGAATTCACAGCGTATGTATATGCCACGTGAGGCTGTATCAGTAAGTGAAAATTTCCGACAGCTGGCGCCTCCGCGACAAAAAAACATCCCGTTTCTAATTAGCCAAATCTATATAACAGATAGAGAACTCGCTAGGTTACAAATTTACACAGTACAAAGTCTGTCAGAAAATGAAGAGCCCAAAGGGAAACTAATTTACAGGATTTCAGTTTAGTAGTTTTCAAGGCCCGGTGATAGGCAACATATTCATCAAAGCCTGCTGACAAATAAGTGACAAATACGATATGTTCTTTTTTGGAACATAAGAACAGCCATTAATTTTACAATAGAAGTCTGATATTTACACTCTATATATCAGAGCAATACATACACAAACTAGATATATAAAGTCATAATCGTGAAGTTTGTAATGTTTGTGGATACAAACTATATAATTTAGTCTTTTATTTCAGTCCCAAAGAAAACACGATATGCCATGACAACTCTCAAGAAACGTCAGAGACTTGTCTGCAAAGATGAGCACATGTACTGGGGTCTTTCACCTTTAACCAAAAAATGTGTTTCCATAGCATAAACAAAATCTACCGTTCCATCTAATTTTAAATGCTTTTCAAGCAAATTTTGCATCTAACGCAAGCAAGAATTTTACTGTACTGGTTTTCAGAACATCCCTGTTAAAATTGAAGTACATGCATTAATCCACAACTTATTGAAATAGTATTGCCTTCATCGTGTTTCGAATTCATAGTTTGACAAATATTAATATTTCATCATATTGATTAAAGTGATAATGCCAATAACTAGTAAGTTTTTTGGAAATTTACGAAGTTTGGTTACATTTCCTCTCCGTCGATATTTGCGGACCCATCTCCAATAAAACATCACAGTTTCGTTCCTCGCGTATAGATTCTCGCATCTTGTTGATATTAAATCTTGTTTTCCTATCGTCGATCGAGATGATATGATTTAAGCAGGTGCTAGTACTACTATCTGCCGCTATGAGGCGCTTTATCAGATGAATGACGGCATGTGTATTGAGTAATAGGGCGAGATTGGGCTTAAAAAATGTAGCAATGTACAGATGGATCTCCAGCCAGTTCTGGTCTGCACCGAAAATCCTCAGCTAAATTAAACATGCGTGAGTATTTTCAAATGTGCCAGATATACTGATTGTAACTTTAGATTTTGTGGAACATGAAATTCTTTTAGAGAACTGCTGTACTGGGATATGTCAAAGATCAGTTGTAGTGAAATGTTCTTGTACGTAGACTAGTTCACGGAGGACTATTAGAAGCAAACAGTAATGACGACCCGAATGACATGTTTGACCAATTTAAGTCAGTGACAGTGTACATGTTTTCTCTATGGAATACTCAGTTACAACCCTGATATCCCACCATTCTCATGCAAAGCGAGAACATGATTTATTATTTACATGTAGTCGAAATACAAGAATTCCCTTCATTCGTTCAAGTGATATTGCATTCCCATTTCAATGTTTTTACATTTTGTTATTACGCTTCGAATGACATGTATTGCCTCAGATGACGTTGTTTCAATTATGACGTTACTGTCGAGCGCGTATCATTTTCCCAAGGTTAGTCTACTTCGTGTGTCGTCAGATTTCGAATAACCTCCCCCTATGATCCACCAAAAAAGTTTCCTTAGGACTTGCAAGGTTTGAAATTGACGAAAACAATTTTGAAAAAATAAAATTTGTTTTTGTTTATCTTTGGTATATATAATAAAAGGAATATATTGCCCAGTTGAGCTTAAATGCCATAGATACCATTTCTCTCAAGGTTTCGCATCTCGTGGGTGATCTCCTTTACTTTGCAATGTTTTATATTTATTGCAGTAATGGAAATAACAATCCGAATTATACTTCATAAAGACATTGTATATATCACATTTTCAACGTCATGAAGATACAACGACTGCGTTCGTTCCAGTGCTCTCTCTGCTGTTCTGTGGCATTATTTGGCTGGAGCGTTGATGGTTTGAGAAAATGTGGAGCCGTTATTGAGATTTCGGTGTATGACTTTTATCTGGTTTTCTCAGGCACAGTTTTCAACTTTCTATATTTCCATGTCACCATGACACATCAGAAACGTTTTTAAACGAGGAATTAACATCTTGGAGATTCTTTACCGAAGACGGAACTTGACCTCCTATGTCTGCCTACAAAAACAGTTATTGGTCTTATTTGATTTCAATATAAGACCTCCGAACTAAAAAAAACCTCAGAATGAAATTGTTATTGTAAATGGTGTGTAAGGCTAAGACCCTGCCATTCATCGTCAGTAAACACTCTTTTCAAGTTTGAAATCAGTGATATCAATTCAAGCAGAGAAATTAAAAACTCAAAGAACCGTGAAATTTGCTGGGGAGGAAGGCGGCTCATATTTGCCACTTTTCTACCTCCCCAAGTTAAAACGTAAAATAACGATTGCTTTGTGATAGTTATCAAAGCACACATGTTTTAAATCGGGCCGGTCTCGAGGAGATATCGGCCATCTCATAAGTAGTTTAACACATTCATATTTCTTCAGAAATCCCCTCCATAGTAGTATTAATTTTTGAACATCGCTCGGAAGTTCCGATCAAATTACCGACCACCCAAAAATACCCAGTCAAGTTAGCCACAAATATTCTACAAGTTAAAATAAACCACTTCAATTTGGTAACTTAAGGAATTGCTATGCTGTATGAGTTTTATTAGCATGTAAATCAATATGTCTCTTCTACTTTGAAAGATTTATTTAAAATCGCTTAATAAGAGAAAGTTTATATTATTGAAGTAAATACGGGCCTACAATTACCGCTGTCATTCTGTTACATTCTTTTTACTTTTATATAGTGCACATCGTTCAGTTGACGAGTAACACACTTATAACCTAATCGAAAATAATTGACGACCACACCTTCTTACATTACTATTTGTCCAGGTATTGACAAGATGTCAATTTTCTAGGATTCACAGCATACCTTACATGGCCATCGCATGACCTCTAATAGACACTTGGTATCGCTTGGACCATTAGCGTTTCAGGATTGTTTGCGCTTGTAACGTTTTTTGAATTATTAGTTTGATTGCATGGTGCGGTATAATTGTATGATAAACGGTCATGGCCGACAATCCACTTCATCAACATCGATACATAAACATACAAAAAATCATTTAGAACAACCTGGGATTAGTATACCAATCCCAGGAACATCAAGCCATATATAAATTTATATAAAACGATATATAAAAACCTATTACTTTCAGGGATGTGCGATTCCATGATTCAATACGATATTGATTATCTGAGAACGTTCAACAAACCTTGTTAGTGCAGTGCTTAAAACAACCGACAGTCTACGGATCATATCTGGACTAATAGGCCAACTACACGCTAATAAATGTCCATCAACCATACATCAGACATTCTCACCATCCATCAGGTGACATTGTAGAGATTAAAGCAAGCCGGATTTCTTCACGAATTCATAAGTATTAAAATTATTTGCCAGGCCTTTAGCTTTTTTTTGTTTTAAAACAGAATGTTATTCACAGCCTCGTAAAAATAATGTTCGCTTGTTTGTTCATCTATAAAATATTGGAAATGCAAAAATCATCCTTTAAACGAAACACCCGTTACTGTTGTTCGGCATGCACCCTCATTTCCAAAAGTCATCTCATCCACTAAAACCATGTCATAGGCTGTACACGTATTTCTCTCAGGTATTTCCCGATACAGAATTACTACAATTAGCCGTGTTTATTTGATACGTCCTGAACTTATTTTTTAGTATATGTTATGTTATTTTACAATACAGATTAAAGACGGAATTCATCCAGTGACCCCCGTCTTTCCTTGTCTTTAAGTGGTCAAGGTTCGTATTGTATTCAGCTATAGTGTAGTGTATACCACTGTAATAAGTGGCTCTGCGGCCTCTGGTTAGGTTAGGGATTTATGAGGTTAGATTGACCCTCAATTATACCCCGGCCCTTTTCTAATTACCACTATTGATGGGACATTGTTTTCTAATTGTTTTAAGCCTTTGAAATGAGAGTGCAATGCAATAAATCGAGTTGAGATTGAAGTGGAGGTAGAGTGGCTCACGGGTGTGGGTTACAATGAGCTCATTGAATCTCTAGAGTTTACAGGTTATATGAGGGTGGAGGTCACTAACTCACAGCCTTCTGATAGCAGCCACAGAATAAACCGCTTCCTGAGACCCGATGAATTCCATCAACAAGGCGATCAAAGTGGTTAGGGGTAAGCCACACGAAAAAGGGACAAAGCCAATTGTCACGTATATATAAGTTTAACTTCGGACAAGAAGCTACCAATCTGGGAAGAAGACTGTCAGTGAAGGATTTCGTCAAAGACTCATTCAACATGAGTGCAGGTTATAACCGGGGACAGAAATCAGAGCTCTATATAAAGACATTAATGGAAGCCTATTTAAGCACTGAATAACCGTGGATTCTTTGCTTAGGCAGCGGTCTATTCCGGGTTAAAGTTAGACTAAACTTTGAGAAGGAAGTCCGAGTCTCCAAAGATAATTACATTTCCACGCATATTCTCTAACCTTCAGATGAAAGTGGTGGAAACATTTCTCTGATCTGTGAGAATTTTGTTTGACAGAAATCTCTGTGCGGTGTGTGAAGTTTGTCCCAGCTGTCAACACCTGCACAACACCACAGAGGGACCAGATTTCGTCAGGAATTTCACCTTACCCTATCAGCCACTGTTAGGTACAGCCAAGTTATCTCGCCTTTGCTGATAGAAGAAGCAAAAAAACCTGTTGATTTTTTCACAGCGAATTCTTTGGTGTCATGCCTGTTGCTTCAGCCATCTATCAACAGCTAAATACAATATATCTAGATTGGTAGACTGGTCACGGATTGTTCCCAGACATAGTTCCATGGATGTCAACATTGCTATGGCAGAGTTGAGGGCAAGTCGTCCCGAACACAACTGTCTCTGTTATAAAAGCCCCACACCCCATGATAGTGTATTGACAGAGCATCATACCTCAGTAGAGAAACCGGTAGATTCGCCCAGACTCCCTTTACATCGGTCATGTTGTCAGATCGAGATAACACTGGAATCCGATTTCCGTGGTTTTCTTTCAGCATCATATAACAAATTACGTCTGCAAAGACGTCTTTATTCTCATTTAGGACATTAGTGCTCATTTGCACTCAGAATATTTGAAAATAATTGTAGTAAGACTCCATTCATTTGTAGGTTTTAGGTAGTACATGCAGGGCCAACTGTCCTTTCGTTGTATTTCTTTTTATCTCCTCCGCCGCCTCCCCCTTCCCTTCTCTGGCTACTTTAAGTTTCTTAAAATAGCTTAAAATTGGTGCAAAAGTCACTCACTCACCCACAGTTCATACTGTTTTGGTGGAAATTGACGACAGCACCTTAAATAAAATTTCATAAAGATCAAGCTGTGAAGATTCTTTGAAAAGAGGGTTGGAATGGTTCCCCACACAGGTGATATGTGTGGAGGGAGTATGGATCTATCAACTGAGTACTATCATTTTAGAGAATGTGAATGTCTTAATTTGTCTGAGAATTCCTTTTTTTCCTAAAAGAAAATACAACTATAATACTAGGAATTTTTACCTCAGTTGTTCCGCAGTCATTGGTCAAAATGATTTAAATGTCTTATTTTTTATTACTTTTTACGGATACTGCGGCAGTTATACGTAAAACCTTACCAACCCACTTGGTCAGTTTGTTGATTCGCTGTCATTCAAGTACGTATACTGTTATCCTTTCTGACAATAAAATCTGAGAAATACGCGGTAGATATTAATCTTCAAAGACCCGTATGTCGGGCTTACGATATTTAACTATAGCTTTCCAGAAGCACACCATCCATGAGCAATGCTACTTTGCTATATGAAATGATCATTATCATTTTCATTTTTGACCATATATATTTATATACTATAAACATTTATATCAAAGAAACGAAAACAAAGTTGCATTAAGACTGTTATATCGCTACAACGTTTGCAAGGAAACGGCGTCCTACTCTTGCAATAAGTTACGCGAAAGCAACTGTCCAGGATCGGAATTGAACCCTACAGCCCCATGTCAACTGTAACCTTACCTGTAGAGTTTATCAAAGACTTGCTCTTATCGCCAAACCTGTTGGAACCATCCAATATATTCAAATAATTTGAAAGATCTGGAATTGTTTTTCCACTGATCCTTTCCAAGCATGTATATCAACCGTTTTAATGACTTTGTTTATTGGTTTGTAACGGTGGTGTGGCTCACGTTTTTATCTCAGTCCTCTAGGTACCATCAATAAACACAGGGAATCGAATATCACAACACTCCGAGGGCAGTGATGGTCGGAGAGGACGTGTTTGACCCAGTCTGTCTGCGGAGGTCGCTAATCAGTTTCCAATACATCAGATACTTGGGTCGTGACCAAATAAACAACTCTAAGTGTAATGGTAAACATGGGGTGTGGTATTACTGGGTACCGGCTTAATGACCACACCAGGACCAGGGGACGTAGATAGAAAACATACAAACATATCATCTTCAATTCTATCACGTAAGAAATGATCCGTTCACGATGGCGGTCTAACCTCCTCTTTTGTTCTCGGGATAATTTACCAGTGTTTCTCGAAATGATTATATATAAAGCCTATCAAGCATGTATAGCCTTTTCAAACCAGCGCATCAAACAGGGATTATATTCGAAAAATCCCAATGAATCCAGTGGATACATTGAGGGCATCGGAAAGTGATGAAGCTTGACTACCAGAAGTATTGCTCGAGTGAATGGTTGGAAGCATAACCCACGAGGCGTAGAGTGGGTTACACTCTCCCATTCAGGAGGGTATTCTAACTCAAAAGAGTTATATTGTGTTAATAATTTATTTAACAATAAACCCATAACTACGATAATTTTCTCAATCAGCTGCTATCTGTGTCAGAATGAGACTGTCAACTCCATGGCATTTGCGATTCCTGAGACGCCTGACCATATTTAAACTCTGATGTCTCAACATTATAAGAATCAAAGAGAGATGGGGTTTTGCTAATCTACAAGATAAATATTTCTTAAATCGTCG
>JAVFBX010118586.1:0-27801 GCA_034783855.1 Mopalia kennerleyi
CCATATCACAACCTTACAACATTAATCGGAAACGTGGCTGTAGCAAACATTGTTTTAATACTAAGATAAACATCTGCTACACGACATTTCGTTTATTTGACCACATTGGGTTTCTGGAGAAACCATCCATGGACCACGATACAGCCACCTCCAGAATACCGTTATAATCGTACCTATATTAAAGGTCGAACGACTGTACAGAACCTGTACGAGATTAGGATAAAACTATTTTAATTTTAACGGTTTTTTAGAGTAAGTCATACGCAAACTATCATGCTCGTTGTCTTTGAGAAATATAATTTCCTTTCTAAGGATTCTGATATTGATTGCATCAGGATAAAATTTTGTAACTATGATTTGTCTAGTAAATTATTTACATGAGTTTGGATGAAGACGTTCAGGCGAACAATTTCTAAAGGGCTAAGTTAATTAGCCAAAGCTGTTGTTTTGTATTCCTAATGGAAAACACCCGTTAATATGTATTATGAAGAACATTTGATGTGACGCTTTACATTTAAGAAGGGACTTTTCGTTTGAACTATAAAGATCATGAAGACATCCGGAAGTTTGATAGCGTCTTTAAATCACTGTATATTTATTAGTTGCTTTTGTAAACCTTGGAAGATGTTAAGACAACATAAAAGTAAAAGATAACTACAGAATAGCACAGCGTACGGCAAATCGTGCTGAAGTTATACGCTCTGAAGTCATCGATTATATTTTTCACAATCCTTTCACAAAACGCATAATCACGTTAAAGTTTTTTTTCTTTTAATCAGGTTATCAGATGATCAAAGTCTTTTATACAAATACATTAATTACTTTTAGCTGTAAGGACGCATGCGCACCTTGATGTGTTGCCCATAAATCAGTCATCGGAATGGTTAGAAGCCAAATTTTGATAATTGTAAGCACGAAAATATTATCCTCATTGGTAACATAATGTACAATAAATATAGTGTAATTTTTGTGTGGCTGAATTCCAATGACATCAAATGATGAAAATAATTTTTAAACACTACATTTGAGCGATATGTCATTTAAATGCAGTTATCATTTTCTACTTAATGATTGCCCTGCTGTATGACAGCACGGTCTCTATTCACTTTAAGGGAATGGACGAAATTAGCGAATGAATAATAAAGATGACGGAGAACCGTATTCAAATAAACAAATGACTGGTACACTCCTGGATAAAATATGGCTTCAATAGAACCATTTAATATTCTTCAATCATGGCTCTGGTGGAACCTTCACAGCAACTGTTCTAAATATTTCTCCCTTTCTTCTTATAGCAGAGATTTATTTTGTCTCGTAATGGTTCAATACCGTACTATAGTCTTTTCTAAAGAACCCTCAAAGAACCATTATTTCTAAGAGTATACATGAAATTGTGGAAAGACAATTAACAATACCGTCAATACGTTGAACAACATTTACCAGGTTAACTAGCAAACTATCTACATGTTGTGGTGTATAATGACAACTGGTAAGTCCTAAACACAAGGGGTATAATTACCACCTGATGAAGAGGTTATATAGTTACTTGACAAAATCTTAGACAACGTCTCCGCTGACGTAACAGGTGCTCCGACGACAACTTGATGATTTGTTGTCCTTGGGCAGTCGTCATAGCAATCGTCATTTGAACAGCCCTCGTTGGAGAAGTTTTGCCGAGAGCAGTTGTCGTCGTTGGTGCAATTCTCCATTTTGGGAGCAAATGTGAATTTTGGAAGAATAAACCAATTTCTTCTTTATTCAGCTCAAGTGGTTGATAATTTAGTTGATCCTTATTTCAGTCCCATTCCATACACTGAAGGGAATTAATCATGACGAAAGTTTGGAAATCTCGTTTATAAACCACGATGGTTTCTCAGGTAAATCACGTGCCAAATGTCAAATATGTATGACAACATATATAATTTAAGTTATACGTGATTTAAATGCAATAAATTATTTCCACAAAATTATACCACTACCTATTTAACAATACGGGATTCTGTTCGCTTCATCCATAATATTGAGATGAAAAATGAAAATGTGTGGTCGTGTAAAAATACACATTTGAAGCTCAGTTGGTTAGAGCTCTGTCTTACTGGCGAGACACCCGGGCTAGAATCTCGGTAGATGCAAACAATTTTTTTCTCCAGACAATAAAAAATAAATATTGAGACGAAACTTTCCTTTTGATTCACTAATCATTCCAAATGTTCACACCGTCGACGAGAAGAGTTTAGGAAGATCCGTCGACAATAATTATATTGAATAAAAAAATGTCCACCTTCTGCGTTTCTATTCACTGACTTTAGTTTTCCCATACGGGACTGCTTAAGCCCTCGCTTGACATTTATACACCAGACGGCGACCAAATATTGCTGCTCCACTATCGCTAAATTATTCGTCCCTAAAACAACATTTGGCTAAAATGTGTTTCAAGTTATGGTTAGAAACTTTGGTATCATCTCCAACAGTTTTTATTTTTGACTATATTCACATTTAATAACATCTAAAGATAATGTTGATTCCTCACATGTAAGTTTACGAAGCTATTGACAGAATTTTCATTTCATAAAGATACTTTGTTGTTTCATTTCAATAAATGTATCCGTTTCAATAATTAAGTATATTCAATCAAATGATGCCACGCGATGAAACGAACATATCTTCGCTGTGTTATTACTAATAATACCTATCTCTAAAAATAACCACAAGATTCGCCCTAATTAACATAACCATTTCGTACGGTCCATATTTTTTAATTAACTTTATTCTTATGTTGTCGTCTCTAATATCTTCAAGTTGATGAAGATATGACAACTTCAAAGCAATATGATCTGATTAGAACTCCAAGTCTACGAAGAATCTATATAATTAAGCCATACACGAATAACATGTCAATTAATTAAATTAAGACGATTTCCAAAATAGACGGGTCAAAATGCATTTGTCATAATGAACATCATATGCGCTGAAGAGAAAGTTATAATATGTGACTGATGAGTTTCATATTTCTACACTTGTCAATTAAGTATATTTCGTTTTATCTTTGTGCTTAGTAGATTTGAATCTTTGCTGAGCAAATTAAGTTTCGATTATTTGATACTGTGACTAGGCGCTTCTTCACTGATAAGCTTAGATAATTGCCACGTAGTTGATTAGTCTAGTAGCTTTGCGAATGAGCCAAGAAGTTCTCCTTTCATGGAATAATGTTAGAAGCTTAATAGATGTCCTTTCTATGGTCCAATTAGTAGCTATTTTACAGTGACTATCTGTGAGTGACATGTTTAATAATCTCCGCTTCATTACTACATCAAGATGATGTAGCTTTATTTCTGCGCAGAGATGAGGTTCTAGAAATGTCGTAGAAGACGTGAGCCATTTGTGGCCAGAGCAGGTGACATTAATCCTATTCCCCACTCACATTAGTCTGATTATAAAACGGAACATAGGTACAATGTAATAGAAGCTCTTCCTGTTTGGCTCTCACTATGTTTTGTCCAGGCTTTTGATCAAAACATAAGCAGTGCTGAGAGGTCACATGTCTCAAATAGTCATTTACATACGATGCTGAACACCAATCAACAAGCAGAGTGTGTTCGACATCACAAAGACTTTGCTTTAGTTAACAGGGCTGTACTGTATTTATGATTTGATATTTCCAGAATAATAATTTACGAAACGTCGCTAAGCCAGGCCAAAAATGTCGATTCTGTGACTTATTGAAAGCAAAACTTGTGGACAGATAATTAACAATACCGGAATACTTCGAACAACAGTTTACCAGGTTAAGTAACAAACTAGCTACATGTTGTGGTGTATAATGGCAACTGGTAAGTCCTAAACACAGGTTTTAATTACAGATGGTATAGTTACTACCTGGTGCAGAGGTAATATAGTACTGTTACTGTAACAATAGGGTGGGTGTTGAGGGGTGGTGCGGCTAAATACAGCAGATCCAGAGAAAAATGGAAATGATGGGGCGAGGGGTGGGGAGTGAGTAAGACCACCAGGACAACTACAAATGTAACTTGTTATTGGTATTTGTGGTGCTGGACTTCTTCCCAACATCAGGTAACATTTATATTTCTCTTTCAGAAAGCATTATCCCAGTAACACTTCGAAGACAACGTTCACCGAAAACATAAACCAAAACTATATTCTTTATACCCCAATTTGCGTAGCGATATTTGCGTAAAATCATCATATGCATTACTATACAAATACTAGCTATATTAAAAAAGATTAAATGTGCTTGTGAAATGAATATAAAACTCTAATCATAATAAAATCAGAGCAATTTAGCAGTTTCTATGTTGGATTTAGTGTTTAACAAGCGTGCAATATTAAGGTTTGTAGCAAATAGTTCAGTGGCAAGCCATGACCAAGACACACAGCTGACTGATTCAACGATTCAACCCACCTAACGACAGGGGGGCAGGGGGTATTTTGTTTAAAGGCTTAGTTTTCTTTACTATTTCAGCTTATTGTAGATGATTGTGAAACTAGCTAATGGTGATGGTGCATGTAAGTCTTTAATCTCTTTTAAAATTGAATATCAGAATTCTGATCTGAACAGTGTTCCACTTTATATCCAAGTGGTGAATAAGGTGATGTCTATTTTCTGTCATATAGTCTATGTATCTTCAATCATTGTTGATGGTATTTGCGATTATTGATAACCAACTCACATTACCTCCATATGGACCGATATAGATTCAGTTTAGATTATTGTTTCCTTTTTCTATTCCATGACACCAAACACATACTATATTAGTGTTAAATGCATTTTGGATTGTGAGGTGGGCATTAAGTATTTAAATTCACTAATTAATAGTCAGAACTTTATTTAATGAATATTTTGATATCACAGGTATATCTTTGAAGAAAAGACAAAAAATAACAAAATTGTTCACTTCTTTTTTACCTTTTATCTATTAAAGCAGTACCTTACTGCTTGCGTTTCAGTAACTCTGAGGATCGTGGGTTCGATTCCCCGACGGGTTTCAACCTGCAAAATTTTCTGAACTAGAATTTGTTCAAACTAAGAAAGTGTTTTTCCAAAATAACAAAAATACAGTACCTTTTGCTAACTGGTAATCCTGTGTGTCTGCCTATTTCAATTGCCCGTATTTTAGTGGTTAGCGAGTGCGCTTACTAATCATTCTTCGATGTGCTGTTTATAGGATCGAGCTGTCTGTCGAACCTCAGGTATAAGTATATGAGTGAGTCACACGATGTGTCACCGGCAATCGCGGGGTTGGTTTTCAAGAGGTTTCATCTCGGCGTTCGACCGTAATCCTTTTGAAAAATCCTTTAGATTTCCATCGATAGGTTTGATAGGATTTTATCAAAAATCCTATAATATTTTTCTGTTAGGGCAAACAAGCAAATACATCCTATTTGAATTTCTCTGTTGCGATAGCAACATCTCAATTGTAGGCTGATTAGGTTGCCAAAATATCATGTAAATCCTACCTTTCTGACACAAAAATCCTGAAAACTTTTCTTTAAGAAAAGGCCTTAAAACTATCAGTTTTATCATTACATCCAAGATATAACAATGCATATGTCGAGAAAGCTTTCAAGTGAATGCGCACTTTTAGCTCAAATGTTAAAAAGCGACTTTTTAGGACTGGACAGCTCCCACACTCAAATGGCGATAGATCGTTCTAAGTAAATAGTTTTAAGCAAAAAAGAACCAATGATAAATTCTAGAACGTTACTACATAATTAATAACTGCATTTTGCGTTATACGTATTGTAGACTTCAAGAAATAAAGTACTGAAGTCTACATGACATTTATTTTATGTTCGTTAAAAAATCAAATCGTAGGTTAGTATTCTTAAGTCGTTTAATTTTAATATTAACTGCTTTGCTGAGTTGTTTTTTTTTTTAATCAGTGCCTTGGTCTGGGCGGGTTGCTCAAAGCGCATTTAAGTTAAACCGTGGTTTGGGATAGAAGCATAGCTTCACTTTGAATAAGCGATCCGTGAATGTGTTACTCGGCTAAACCGGTTACTTTCGCAACACAAAGCACTGCCGAGCCGCCATCTTGGCTGCATCGCTGTTATCATGAACAGATGTATAGGCTAACATTCAGGGTTTATTCAGCTCTAGTGCAGCCCTTTGCGAGCGACCTTTCATTCGTATTTCATGAGTTTCGTTATCAATGAGGTAATCTCTGTTACTCGATACGATAGAATGGGGCAATTTGCGGCTGCCGTAAAAATATGCTAGCCGAGTAACACATTCACGGATCGTAGATTTGAAGGGAAGCAATGATTCTTATCCCTCTATACTAATCCCAGGTTAAACTATCTAGTAGATGCCATTACATAAGGTTGAGGAACATCTACTATCCGCTATTAACGATTTAAATGGTGTAAGTCCAATAGACTTTCGAGCAACAGGGTCCAGTTCATTTAGATAGTATACTGTAAGCACGATCGCTCGACGGTCTTCATTGATTGTAGACGGCAGTAGGGACAATGCTGGACTTTTATAAAACCGGAGCTAATTTTCATGTTCACGTAATGTGATATTTGTCATACTCATACAGCGCTATGTAAACATAGCCACAGGTAATATACATATACTTTCAGATACTGCGATAAATTGTTATTGCAAATTTATACAATATATTTGTTAAGATATCCATCAAAGTGATGTGTATTCGCTGATAGGAATATTGCTTGTCGTGCCTTTCATGTAGTAGAAACTGATTGTTTTAATACTTACTCTCAATGCTTCGGGTTATAACATCGACTTACAATTGTGTATATTTATGGTAACATACACAAACAACAGTTGTACAAATAGGGGGTCTCTTATATATATATAGACTACCGGAAGATACCACATTTGTGAACCGAAGGTAGTAACTTTTTATATATTTCGAGCCTCCGGATATACAAGTTGTATAACACACGTGTAGGTATTAAACAAATAAAAGATGGTTGTATAACAATCACAGTGATGGGATAATAACATTCAACATATGCATGAATGCATACTTCCATCACTACCTGATTGATCACCTGCAATAAAAATTTAATAGCTTACTAAAGCTTCTATATGTTATTTATCTTTGAATTCTTCGGTGCCTATACACGGCAATGGTATTAACAACATGCCTCGTATATATACAGGTTCAATTACAGTCTACTTAAACGTTATATCCAGATTTTTTAATGCAATTCCATTAAATCGCCTTGTAACCTAATCAAAGACTTTTCCAATACCTCTTTTATAAAATCAAACTAGAAAATTTAATATTAAGGGTAAAAGATAGAATCCGTGAAGGATCGATTTCCCCGCCCTTTGCCTTTTCTAAACTTCAATTAGTCGCAGGATTGTATTTGAATGCAAACAAAAATACTGCCTGAACAGCAAACATATTTCTTGAGCAACACTCTTCCAGATTTTAGATGCATCAAATCGGTTAGATAAAAAAGTCTAACCCAATATATTCGCTAATATTTGAAAGGGTTCATTAAGTACTTGTCTTTGGAAATGTACAGGAAGCTTCAAATGTGCTTATTTCTTTGATGCTTTGCTTTTTCGTAAATCGATTTTAAGTCGTACATACATTTATTTTTCTTAGATGAAGTGCTGCCATCTAAATGGATACGGAACACTCACTCATTAAATCACCCATTCATTGGAGACCTCATCCTTAGGTGTAGTTCATCTATGAGACATCGTCCCAGAAAATTGAAAAAGGAAAACCACCCTTGAGCAAATTGGTGACAACAAAGACTGCAACAAATAAAACAGGAAACTAAATAAAATCGTACCAGGCCCCAGGTGCTAAAAATCTAGAGTAGTCGCTAATAGCAGATTTAAGCCACTTATCTCGGATTAGAGAAAGGCATTTGCTATGGTGTGGAGTCCTCTAATCTAGAATTAAATTTAATAGCGCTTTGAAGGACTGGTCCCAGGACACTAAAAACCCCAATCGCACTCCGGTTAAGTGATGGCCTTTCAATGCTGGCACGAATCCTGTGTATTCAAGATTAAATGATACAACAACAAAAAACAATTGATTTGGTTTTAAGGTGAATTGAAGACATCGTGACCAGTGATTTCCTTGTACAAGATACTTTTTCATTCATTTTTCGGGAAAAAAAGTTTGTTATCTGTAAAACGAATACATTTGTCGCAAAGGAAGAATCTTGTTTCTTAAGCCTTCCTACTTCACTGGTCAGAAGCGTGTTCAGGCTGTTGATGGATGCTCTGGGTGGAAAAATGTTCTTTTACTCCGGTTACCTCTGTTAGGCGAATAACGATCGAACGATTCTGAGAACTACTCTTTAATATATTCCCCCTGAATCCAAGCCTAATCTGATGTTGGGATTTCGTGTCATCAAATAAGCACTGGTACAAACTATTGCCATCACGAGTTAACAACTATTGTCTCCGGTACAATGTAAAGGTCATTCAGAGCCGTGTGTCAATGCCTACTCTGAAAGCGATGCATTGGGTATTGGGATCATACACGTTTACTGTAGCAGAGTCAGCATCTGGTCAGAAACCACACGTTATTTTCCATTAGCCGTTCCATTTAGAACTATATTCCACACTGCCATCTTTCTCAGAATCTGGGAAAATCATCTTAAATTCGAATTCAACAATCTACTAAACGGGATAAAACAACCCCCCTGGGGTTTTCATCCAGCCAGAATGTGCATTTACACATTGAATAAATACACTTGTATACTTAAAATATTTATATATATATGCAGTTTTTCTTTCCCTTCATTTATGAAATATACATGAAGTGTAATTCAATTTATTAAAATTCTATATATTTTTATTATTGAATTAATTATTGCCACAAACTGTATTATAATTAAATATTTATATTTTATATTGATATACATGTAAATAGAATCCTTGTACACACTGGTGAATAAATGAAATGAAATGAATAACATTGTTTATTAGACCCTTTTGTTGTTGTTGTTTCACATATCTATGACAGTTAATGGTTACCATTGGAATTTCGCCTCTCAAATTATCAAGTCAGAATATGCGTTACTCAGAGCCTCTTTCCCTCACTCTAATTTTACAATGTAAATTTACCGCTTTTGATGTGTAAGGGTTTTCTTTGTCTAGTTACAGCATGGCACTACCTGTTGACTGCAACGAGTGTTGTTGTTGGTGGTGTTGTTGTAATTTATATTTTAAGATCTCTTACCGTATGTCTTCGCGGTCCTTCAATCACACTTTTTATTTTCTCATTTCTCATTACAATGCTTTGTGTTAAATTCAGTGTTTATTACCATGTATCAATAACATATATTGATATAATAATAAATGACTACTAATTAAAATATATAAATAAAATGGGTCTTATTAAAATATTAATATATTAAATAGTCTTTTGGAAAAAAATTAAAAAACAAAAAAATAAAAAATCCAATCGATCTACAATATACACCTATGCCTTTTACAGTTGAAAATTTACAGGCGTATCTTTATGTTTAATCCAAATCATAATTGTCATTTGGCATTTAAGATTTAATATTGATATTACATGTAGTGTGTATGAGGAGTCAGAGAGGAGGGTATTTAACTAACATAATGTAATTAGCACTTCAATGGAAAACTTATATAATTAATACTGTCATTAATTTAGAGAGAATTATCTTCTCTGATTTATTCTTTGAAGTCATTGTCGATTAAATCAATCGATAACCTATTCCTAAGCGTTAATGATATATGATGCATATTACGAATAGGGACGTACGTGCGTACATATAGTAATATCTACTTTGGATAAAAGATAATCGCGGGATTTGGCGATTCGTTTTCAAAAGTTTTATATATATATATTTTTTGCAAAAGTGAATTAAGGCTACGGGCAATATATGAGCTTATTCCACCACTGTGTGCATTTTGAGAACAACATTTTTTTCTAAGGGTATTATAGCGAATCAGGATAACAAATATGTAGATTTAATGAAAATCCAATATAAGTATAATTAGTTTGGCAACATTTTAATTGAACTAATCGCCACAGAACAGTAAACACTACATTGTTAGAGCTTGTTAGAACAATAAATAAATTAATGTATTTCATAGAATAACAATTGAACTAAAACTTAGAGTGCCTCATTTATTTTCGAAACCTTTTTTAAAAAATGTAGGCCGAAATTTAAAAAAAAAATAAGGCACCATTTTGATGCCTATGTTATTCTTTTAAAAACTTCACAACTCGAAGTGTCTACAATGACCATATTTCGAGAAGGGAGTCAAAATAGTACTTATAATAAAGATTTTGTTCCAACATTTATAAACAGAGAGCTTTTAGCAGCGATTTAAGTGGCTTTAAATAAACCAAGAAACTCATCCACAGGTGACTGATTACCAATGCACGAGTCGCAAAAGTCTTATGTAATTCGGTTTCGCGATAATTTCGCAGATCCGGCAACAAAGCGGCAACCTAAATCTCGCTAGTGTCAATTATCGGGTGTTTAAACCACACTGCAGTTACATGCTGGCATGAGGTCTTCGTCCAGTTTAAACCTACTATACCCTTGTTAATTAATCAATAATGAAATTTACCTTTACAATTAGAAGCGCCATTTACATTTATTTCATATGTATGTATTAATTAGTATGACGTCAGTGCCACCTTAAACCAATATATATTATTTTCTTTCCGTAATAAAGCAGGTAATAATACAGCTCTACCACACTTAGTGAATATAACCAATAATGCAGGGTAGTGGATTATACAATTCAATTGTCATGTTTCATGACGTCTTGGTCAAATATCAGGTTATAACCTTTCTGACACTAATCAGATATTAATACGCCTCAACCACAGTCAGTGATATATTTCATATATATCAGAGAAGCCCCGTAGTTATAGTGTTACAATATTACTTATTTATATTCCAATGAAATGGCATGATTTTCTTCACGCATAAAATGATATTTCACTGCAGTGAAATAACACTTTTTGTTATTACTCTCTGAACTTTGACCGTGTCCGGACTGTGGTACTTTTTTTAAGTGACGTCTGCACACTCCAGTTTGATAGATCAAACGGAGAACTCCAGTACAGATTAGGCCAGCCATTATTTCATTTACGGAATCCAGCATCTGTCCGTTTTCGTCGAAAAAACATGACAAAGCAGGTGTTTTCGAACGGCAAAAACTACCATCAAACTGCTGAAAAGAGTCTGTTAGGCAAATCTTACATTCTTTCGTTATCTATCGACAGTATAATCCACTAATCCTGGTAGGATCTGAGGCGATTCCATAACTTTGACATTTGGCCTTCTTGACAAATCTACCCAATCAAGAGACTGCAATAAGTCATGTGACATGGGTTTTCCCCGTTTTTTTAAACTGCAATTGCGATCAAGAGATGGCTGTATCGTCAATAAAGCGTTAGACTGCATTGACGATACCTGGATCAAGTACAGATTGCACTACAGCAAACACGGATAAAGTGAAACTGACCAGGTGAATTGATTTCAAGAAGTCAGAGAAAATGAGGTGATATCTTAAAAACAACAGAACAGCACCAAAAGTAGCATTTACAGTCCCTTTCAATTAGCCATGTCTTCGAGCTTCTATACTGTCAACAACCTCGAGCTCGTGCTCTAGTTAATACCGAATCACACATATGCAAGTTTTTAGTCAAAAATAGTTCTTCTTATGGGGACAGATAATTTGAGAAATATTATGGTAACCGAATTGGGAAACATATAAGACATTTTAATCGTGTATGATAGCAAAAACTGTTATCATTTAAATGCACACGAAATTGATAAATTATGGGTTTCTTTCATTCAGGCGTAGGAATATCGAAAGGATTGCACAATCCCATTCTGACATTTGCGAGACGACAGATGATCGGGGAGTTTGACACTGATTTTGATTTCACGGTTGATATAAATAAAATAGAATATAACACAGGTATGTTCAAAATTCGCGTCTCGTGGGTTATCTCTTTCAACCATTCACTCGAGCGATATTTATGATATTCAAACTTCACTGTGTAATATCCTCTATGTACGTAACTGCAGCTGTCGTCCGGCCCGAGTAGAATTATATCATCAATTGAATAATTTTTGTGTCTTTTAGAAAGTGAAGATTGACAGTATTTTCGTTATTATCTGGCGATTCGGTGCCTAACTCTGAGGGTCATTTCCCGGACGGGTTTCAACCTGCAAAATTTTCTGAACTAGAATCGGTTCAACCTAAAAAAGTGTTATCCCAAAATAACGAAAATACTGTATATCATTAATTGTCTAGGGCCTATCCATTTGTTCATATGTAATTATAAAAGCTAGATATATTACCAGCGACTGGGCAGTCTGCTCCATAGGCAATAAATATATATAAAATTGCAATTACTTGGACGTATATCTTATGTAAGATTAATATTACATTTTATTGCCAGATGTTTTACGTCAAATATTGCCATATTGATAATCACCCATACAGCAGAAAGAGCGTTTTTGAAAATGCCTTGATTTTAACGTGGTTTCGTACATTTCTAAAAAGCATATATATATTTTGAATAAATGAAGAGAGAAAAATTTGCTCGACTCCATCGGGATTCAAATCAAGGGCATTTGGGTTGCAGGCCCAACACTCTACCGACTGAGCATATATATATATAGATCGTATCGTATAGGTCTTGATAAAAGAAGCACTAAGAACAAAACGGTTGAGGGCACCTCGGGTTATATTTCCACAATTATCATAATGGACAGAACACAAGATAAATGGGTACCCTTGGCGCTTCCAGTTATCTCGCTTTTCGTATTAGGTTTTTAAATTTATACAACTTTATTAATAATAGTTTGTGCTGATAGTAATGACGCACGACACATACGTTGCTGGCGGGTGGTTGAGTCAAAGGTACTGGGGATTCTCTAAAAATGGCTGGCGGGTGCTTGAGATGAAAGCAGACCTGACTACCAGATGTATTCTGGAGTGTTTTATACACTTAATTTATGTCAAATACACCGATGTGCCATTAAAATAGTCACAGTAATAGAAATGTATGCTGTGTTTTATCACAAAACTATACACATAATGGTAAGAAAATATTTGTGAAAAGAAATTTTTTTACACATAAGTTTCTTCTAGGCTAGGTATAGGTCTGGAAGGTTCGAGATCAAGAAAGGGCCAATACGATATCGTATTGCACGGCATATTTCAAGCTTATCTTATTGCCACATGGTATATATGCGTGCTCTGTGATATTTACTTCTACCTCATCCTTGTGTGTTCAAATTATCGTGCAAAGGACGGTTTCCTTCGTTCAATGTGCTGACACGCTATCATAGGGGCGACATGTCGCCTTATATGCCACGAGCCCCTAAGGAAGGGAACATTAATAAAGATAATATGAGGTGCTCTTTACAATAGCATTTAAGCTTTAACTCGATGATTTCACATTTGTCACACTTGTGCTGGCCTTTCTGTCCACTGTTATTTCCATATAGAACAACAAATCTGTGCCTCTCCTTTCTGTTTCATGTGGCGATTCGAGCTTCATTGGAGTAACAAAAGCTGTGAAAGAAATGTTCCTGAACGTAATTATCACGTGATAAATAAATACCTTTATTAGACACAAATTCAAAATGATATTCCCATGCTTTTTCCTGGGGTCGGGCCGCACATATTATCAGAAAGTGTCGTCACAGATTTCTATCCAAGGAGTGATACGGATGTTTTCAATATAATCAGAAAATTATAGAAACAACCAAGTCGATGGAAATCCCGCATATTACCTTTATATGCGTAACTTTTGGCTAGCGAGATTGTTTATCTCCATCGTCACATTAATGATCGCAACCAAAACTGTTTTTTACCTAGTAACCAGTTTATTAATGCTCGCGGCTAGAACGTATCTATGCTATAAATATAACGGCATCAAACACCCTTATCTCTTTAAAGGGACTCTTTATTTTGCTTATACAACACCGCCGGTTTCATGTGTGCGTCATGTCTACGTGAATCATTGTTCTCTGTATTTTGTTTATTTCATTGTTGATGTTTTATTCAAAACGGGATATGATTGGAAAACTGGCATCTATAGTAAAATTCATTGAACATTTATTTAATGTACCATAAACGGTGCGCCTATTTTTGATCTGCACTTTAGTTCTTCGTATTCAGTAAACTATTGTATCTAATGAATCCTTATATAAGCAATCGATATTGAACCCGTCGCTGTAAAACTATTTAAGAATAATAATAGCAGATAGTTCTATGATCTTCCGGTTGTGTTTATGCCCTATGTCAGTTAAGTTACCTGCCAAGACATATAAAGAACCCTCGATTTAGAACTCTGTTTATATATACGTCTTTAAATAGTCTAAGCACGCCTAGTCTATACGGAGCCGTAATAGTTGGAAACATGGAAAATACGCATTATGCTGACCGTTATCTCTTCTGAACGATTTATTTTCTCGTATGAACGAGTTATTAACTCGTTTACACGAATTAATGACTCGTTTGAACGACTTAATAACTCGTTTGAACGAGATAATAACTCGTCCAAATCTGTTTTTAACCAATCAATTCATATAAGCGCTTTTTGCAGCCATATTACTCATGTGGATTTTCAATCTAGCCTCTCTTTGTGTCGTTTTTAATTGTTAAAAAATGATTTTTATAATCAGGTTTACTCTGCTGAGAATCTCTTCATCTTTAAAGCCAGTCGCAAAATGTGATCAATCAGCGAATTGCTTTCTGTAATCCATACTTGTTTCCATGACCGAGCTTTCAAAGTCGTTCAAACGAGTTATTGGGTTATTGAATTTTTATCCATGTCACTTTAACAGCTACGTCCTCTTCGAATTTACGTCAGCATTTATTATTTATTACCGTTATGTCATTGTAATCGAGTCAACTTACATTTGTAAGTTGAAACTAAAATCGATTATTTTAACGAAACATTACTTTTTATAGATTTATATATTTCGAATAAATGAAGAGAGAAAATGTGCTTGCCTCTATCGGGATTCGACATTTATGATTGGGTACCTCGCGTCTATCGCAAAGGGGGAAACATTCTGCGCTACAACATTCTCTTCGCATCGTTTAAGTCGCTTTATTTTTTCAATGTATCTATGCGGTCGCTCTTCCCTGAACTCCTTCAGAAGCATTATACGACATGCACTGGAAGGTGGCTACACCGGTGTGCAGTATTCTACCTGAGCCAAAATGGAAATATAGACTAAGTGTTTTCAAATCTAGAAGACTGTATAGTGTCATTATAAGATCTAACATCTGACTGGTTTTGTTTGCACATTTTTGTGCTTGCGTCTCCCAAGACAGATCGGCCTGAAGAGCTGCCCTGAGCTTTTACAGGAGTCATCAACGTATAAATGCTTAAATAGAGCAGTATGCATGACAAGACATTTATTTGTTGATTTTTTTTTTTAAATGTTCTTTTGCATATCTACGAACTGAAGACAATCTGTCGAGAAAGCACTGTTCTCGTCATCAAATACAATGACAAATACAAACTGGTGAATTTGTCTGTTTGTCTGTTTGTCTGTTTGTTTGTTTGTTTGAGTGGGGTCTACTACAAATTGGTGAAAAGAACTATTAAATATGTTAGGCTTGTGAAAACGTATAATATATAATTCACGCCACCCCTTCAGCCTTTTTGTCATAAGAAGTGTTGTCATACTTTATGTAACATACTCTGATTACTATTCTCCCCAAGCTGTATATAATATATAGTTCACACACTTGCTTCACCGGTTCGCCTCTGCCATTTATCTGATGATGCCGTGTTTCCTCGAAAGTACAATATGATATATGCCATGTTATTAATCGTTAGGCTTCCTTCCTGGCAGAAACATTATTTCTTTTAAATAGTTGTACAAAAACGGGTCTCATAATTGCTTTTATATTTACCGTAATGTGCATTTTCATTGCCTATTTAATATAAGTCATTGTTTAATAGTCACATATGGAACTGAATTATCCTGACGATCCTGACCTAACACAAATTACGATGCATACATTATTGAGCTATCCAATTCCCCACTGAACCCCTTACCCAGGTTAAAACAACCCGAACTCTGAATGCCTCGGCTGGGTGAATTGCTCATCTCCCAAAACTTTTTTTTTTGTTCAGATCCGGCTTTGGCTAGGTGCGGAAGCGTCTGTAAACGTAGATATCTGCTGACTTATGATATATCACTGTAAACAAAATTCCTTAACAAAGTTATGGAAACAATTCCATAACGCCTCTAAATGCGGAATTTTCCTTAACATTTGTGGAATTTTTAGTAACCCCGTAAGGATAATCCATAAATATGTTTGGAATAATCCTTGCCCCCCTAGAGAAAAATTTCATGTCGTTTTCCTTGAAATTCATGGAATATTCCGTTTGTGCTTTATTCGAGGAATATTCCATAACCTTACCTTAAGATGTTAATGAATTTTTTTTTTCAGTTTGTGATTTTTCCAGACGCCAAAGCTACTTGCACCGCCGTGATAAAAGTGCAACTAGCTACAGCGCAGCGTACAACACTTCCCTATCGCAGTATTTTTTTTCTTTTGTGGGTTGTCGCTATATGACTGGCACTATTTTGGTAAAGGCAGAGCATGGCCATCTGTACATTGTCTTAAAGGTAATAATTATCCCAGGTGATCAGATAACCAATAGAAGAATTGAACAGTAGAGGGTATTCATTAGTAATAGGTCACCCTTGTTATTACCTTTAGCGAGGTATTAAATGTTACGCCGCTAATTGACTTGGTTTAAACTATTCAATGGTATCCACGTCGCTAAGACAACGCCTTTCGGGCTTGTAATGGCTGATTATGAAGCGTCTCTAGATCTCAGGTGTGCGGCCGCTGCTGAGGCCCGCTCAGTTGCTTTCTGCTTCTCAGAGTGCGAGGCAGGCCAGTCCGCTGATCCTACACTATCATAACGGAACCTTTAATGAACATCCATGTATACATGTATTGTAGTATTCGCGGGATTTACTAGCAGATTTAATGCCTCAACAATACATATTCACCGATTTTGACTAGTATTGTTTAGCTACTTTTAGAAGAAAAACTTCGCTATAAATGAAAGTAGACAATGCATAGTCACTGCTATAGTGGATAGCAACCGATACAATGCTGGTAGTGTGATCGAAAATCAATTCTTAGTCTGGTCTCTTTCGGGACGAACAGAGGAAGGACGCGCTAAACCGTATTTTGCTCTCTGGGGTTACAAATGACCTTGACAAAAGAATTATGAATTTATTGTGGACATTGTCATCTATGGAAGCATCTTTTGTACTCAATCAGTCCGCAGCTGGATTGTACTCGTTCGTGCTGATGGGAGATTGGGATAATGTGGCTCAAAAAGTAGACAAATTGATTTAGTCAGTTCTAGATATCCATCGTCACTTCATGGTCGTCAGAGCGAACCGACGGATTTCCCATGACGCTGCAACTGGTTCTTTGAAGGTTTGAAACATTTCGATCAACCGTATACCGCTTGAATGCGATTAGATTGGAGCAAATCCTTTCCCGCAGTGAAAGTAAGGGAAAGATGACGCAGTGTACATTGGAAAGGATTTAGCAGCAAACCACAATATTCTAACGAACATCTGGTTGGAATCAGCATAACTAGGATTCATTGTTCGTCGTATACAACTAGATTTGAAACAATCACTAGTTTATCGTATATAGCTTTACTTGATAATCAGCTGGAAATAATTTTTCTATTTTTTGTTTTCTTTAATCCTATCGCTGGTATTGATATTTTTTGAACGTTGGAGATTCAACATTTGAAATGCAAGCCTGTCGTTTTGAAAAGTTGTGACACAAAGCTATTATCAGGTATTTGAAAAAACTCTTTATATAGTGATTCATTGAAAGAAATAGAGAGCAGTTCGATAGTTTTCTACAATCGCGTACACATGATTTGTGTGGACAGTTCAATACTAACGGACAGTAGGTTGTCTAATTCAGCACTGGGTTGATAACCTGTAGTTCTTGTATCACAGAAGGGTCTATTATTTTTTTTTAAATTGTGAGAACACTGAACTACTAACCATTGGAGATGATCGTAACGAATTTTCAGGCTTTCGCGTTGCTTGAGCTCAATGTGAATTTTATATCGCTTGAGGGTCTTCCAAACACGGACTTCTGCACTTCTCACGTGGTTTCCTAAATCTGAAGAAGCGGAATGAAACGGGATTAAATGGTTACGTCATTATACCAATACCCCATAGCGATTCACAGATATTTTGCTGTGATTCACAAAAAAGCGAATGAAACATTGGCAGGAAGTTGTCCGTTATTCTGAACTATAGACTATATATGAATAATGTTTGTGTGGATATTAATTATCGAATTGTTGATGGAGCAATAATAAGGGGTAGGCGTTTATCGAATAAGCGGGCCTTTCTGATGCACTCGTAATTGGAATTTGGAGAAGTCTATATGGTAGGGCGATAAACAACACATTTGCCTCGGCTTGACAGGAACTCATCTACCTGCAAATGTTGACAGAAGAACGACAAACCATTTGTGGGGCTTGTGACTCAAGATGCACATTATTCCACGAGGTTAAACGGCTTATAGGACATGACGCCTCTTGATTGAAACGACGATATGGTTTCTGAATTCGAGTAAGTGTTATTTTTTCTATATTTATGACATGGTAACATAAGTCATTTTAGAACCAATAACGTCAGGTTTGGTTTTGCATTCATATGTATGTGTTTACGTATGGCTTTGTCTGTGTTGACAGGCTGTTTACATGTTTTTTAAACATATATACCGGTACGTCTTTTTAAATATGTCTTTGTTGAAAATGTGAAAACCCTTCTTTACATGCTTAAAACCGATTTTTTACATACATGATACATGTATGGTGAAAAGATTTTTTTTGATACACAAATAATTCAAAACCTGATGAAATGTATTCAACATATGTAGAGTAAATGTAGAAGTGATGAAGCGGTTGTCATAGTGTTCCTGGATGATATATCAATTTTCACTGTTCCAGTCACAAGCACACTCGCACGAAGTTGCGTGAACAGTTCCTCCATGATCGAAGCCTATCATTGACCATTTGCTCATGGTCAATTCCTTGTCTACCCTTAATCTGACCATACAATTCTAACAGTGTTCCGCGTAACAGACAGGACTTATAATGAATTGATTTTTGACCGCTGTATCATGTTGAATCATAAGACCACTTTTCGCTTTGTTCAGGTCTATTTCTCTCCAAACATGCGATCGTTTTTTCCCAATCTTTTCTTCTATAAAGACCCTTTAAGGCTGAGGTCCACACTCTTAGGAATTATGTTTTTCGAGGTTTTTTTTTAGAAAACAGGTTGGTTTATAATAGATCCATTGCGACAAAAACGGTTCTTTGATATTAAAGGAAAGAATAAATACTTGGAACGGTTGCTGTTAGCGTTGCGTACAGAACCAAAAAAGGTTCGATCAAAGCCTGGACTGAGGAACCTTAAAAGGCCATATTTTCTAAGAGCGTAATACGTTTGTTTTGTGTCATACTTGATAGGCTGAGTATTTTTAAAATGCTAAGACTCTTTATTTTGTGTCCAAACCCCGCGAAATTTAAACTAACGAGATTGACCCCGTTATTTTGCAGGATTACCTACAAACTGATTGACATTATTGTTTCAACATTTCAATTGATATTACGTGAAAGTCGGTATTTATGAATTGCTAAATTAATGTACACTTCGTATTACAGAAAGCGATAAGCTATAAAAACGGTGCGGATACAAGGAGTCCTGAGATTGACATTAGCTCAGCATGTTCGTTGTTTCGAGAAACAGTTGTCGGCAGCGACCTCGTGCACTGGTAGTTTTAGATCGAGCAATAAGAAGCCGTTTGGCGTGTCTTTGTACTGTGTCTTATGATTGTGTGACGTCGAGGATGTATTTCTTCACGCATTGGACTGGCAAATCGCTGTATTTACCAATCAAACACAAGAAACAACCATTATAATGCAGTCAAGATATTAAAGCTCAGAAATTTCGCATGCAATTTGCCTAAGTCATAATGTGCTACCGATATCGATTAACATCAGCTACGCACCACCTTCTGCAACGTTAACTTTTTAAAACGTTTCCGATCTATTCTAAAAGTAGGAAAGTTGGTGATATATTAGCTAACTAAAGTGCATTAGGACCTGCCGTTGTCGTGTACTCTATAGCAAGGCCTATTATATGGGGATACTTTCTAATAACATAGAAACAAAAAATTGCCTACACCAGAAGTAGGGTAATTGGGCAGTGCGACGCTCATTATTCTCTTCTCATCGGGAGCGATTTATAGGTAAAAGAACTGCTGAAGACAAAGATAAGACTCGTTCTGTTTCTTTATGGACTGTCATAGAAAAGCTTCCTTTAATATACACTGATACAGGCGAACCTACTGCTGTGAAATTAAATCAAGTCATTTCCATTTCGTGCACATTGTGCTTTTTTCTAGAGTGATTACGGGGCCATGTACGATGTTTGTGAATCGAACTGCTCATTGTCACGAATTTAAATGAAAAGTACATGTATACACTGTATTTATTAGTTCTCTGATGTTTTCTCTTTGCTCATCAGTCTCTCGTCTCCTCTATTTCTGCATCACATGTCCTCAAAGGTAACAAGGCTGTTAACATCTTCATCAAACAGATGTATGTGCGATAGGAATTGCTTCCTGTCACGCATAATACTAACTACTTCCAGATATAGATTGCTTTGGAATTCCTCGAATGTAGTGCGGACAACAAACATCACCTCGGACCTTAAACAATTGCCGCCATTATGTTAAGCATTTCGTTTTAACATCTACTGATAAACAAAGCCAGTGTTTGTTCAGTATTCATCTGTTTTGGTATGTCTACAATTTTTAAGATGAAATGTTTATTTTGTGGAGGACATATATAAAATGTTAAATTCCGGCGAATAGAATGGACGGTGCTGGGACATAATCGTGGATCTCCCGATACCACGCCGAGTGAGGACACTGTAAAACGACAAGCTAGCTTGTTAAGCCGACTGGACAGATTGCATTCACAAGATGCAAATTAATCCCCGTTTTACCTTAATCAATAATTGGCCAAATAGGAAATGCTAGTAAAATGTTTGTTTTATTGATGAGTTGGTATTAAACTTGAATCCGTTTAGGGGATTGTTTTACAACTTTTCGAATAATTTTTTATCTTTCAGCTAAAGGCAGTGAAAATGACTGGGTTACCAAGCGGTGTCTATTGTTTAGAAAATTGACCAATCACAGAGCCGCTTTCCAAACCGTGTCGGTTCATGTTAATGCAGATAGTAGATTTCCTCTAACGAGCCGGAGTTTTCAGACGAGTGCTCTCATTATGTTAACATGGTTTGTCCAAGATCCAGCCTATAACATAATTATGCTACTTTGACGATAGAGTTTGACCTGTAACAAAAGGTCATATTAGTAATACAGGCTTTGCTTGTCACCGCCTGATTCGATGTTTACTTCGTGGCGAGGAAAGCAGAGATAATGGACTTCCGTGAACCCCAGAAAGCATGACCTAGTTAAACCCCCTTTCGGCCGGCCTATGCGTGATATAATTTATGGATAATGTTTTGTTTTTTTTTAAATCAGATTGGTTTTTATTTAATTGCTATATTATTTGTCAATATTGAGGGTTTTTTTTATTTAATTGCTTAATTTTTATCAATATTGAGTTTTTGTATTAAAACTTGGACAGCCCGCTGTCATGTAAGTGAAATACGCTTGAGTACGACGTTAAACCCCAATCAAACCAACAAACAAAAAACAGTTTTCTTGACAATGGTGTGCCTGTTTGCTTACAAAGTAAGATGAAAATTAAAATGCTTATCACTTGATATCTGGAAATACAATTGATTGTTGTTCGTTAAAATTATTTCTGAACAGTAACGTAAAGTTGATGTTCAGTTGGGTTTCATATCGGGTTCAAATCTTTTTCTCTTTTTCTTTGCTTCTTCTGTTTTTCAAATATTTTCAACTTTCCTCATTTTTGTTTTCAGAACAGTTATTTTGTTAATACAAATTGATTACAGATACGGACATTTTTAAAAACATTGGGCCTGAAAACGCTCAATGAAGGAATTGTTAATTTTCCATTTTTATATATAGATTTTGGGGACAATCAAACACATGTTGAAGTAGAACGCGTAGAATTCTTAGGAGATGGTTGTTACAAATGACCGTAATTTTAAACAGAGGGAATTTTAGAAAGTGTCTGACCTTAGTGCGGGAATCTAGCGAAAACCGTCTCTGTGACGAGGAAAGTAATACAAATTCTCTGCCAAATGTACCTATGTTGCTCTGTAAATAGCAACAAAGACTCTGTAAAGACTCGAAGCGCTGAACTTTGTTAAATTTCAAATTCATTATGTTGAAATATTGATCTCTTTGTCGGTGAAAGCCGATAGAAACGTGTGAATTATAAGAATAACAAACTTCAACTGCATGCTTTCAAACAGTGTTGTTTGCAATACAGTTAACTGTATTCTCTCCAGTCATTGAATGGCAGCAGTGTTTTTCACAATTCATCTGAAACATTAAACGTACAAAAAAGGCATTAACGTTTTTACATCTATGTTTTGTCTTGGTTTTGTTTGTTTCGTTTTGTTGGGGTGTGGGCGGGAGTACCAATTTGAAAAGGGACTTCATAAATATATTTTTATTTGTATATAGGTATCAGAAAAAGAAAATACATATACCTACGCAACAAAAATTCTTATAGTTTACTTTAGAAGTAAAATGGTGAACAAAAGCAATTCATTGACTGATCGCTGAATAAAAACAGCCCACAGATTAAGGGCTTGAGCCTCATTTCTGTTTATTTAGTTATTCAGGGGGTAAAACTCCTATTCAAACAACACTGTAGTAATGTATGGCAGAACACCAGGTGCTTCGTTTATATAAATGACAAGCCGTTGCAGCTGTCGGCCCAAAATGTTTCTCGCCGACTCACCCATATAATCAATCATAGTCAGATTTGTTGATACGGGATGTGTTCTTCTTGTTTTTTATTCATCTCCGTATACTTGATTTTATTTCAATCGGCAGCGTCTCTTTTTGACGGTGGCCATCTATAGCTAAATGCAGTACCTTTATTTGGGTGACACATGTTTTTGCTTGTCTATAGAACAAATGTGAGCAGAATGCTGACAACATTGCTCCGTTTACCATCCGTACATCCGCTATGGCATGTTGTACAAATACAAGCGGTTTGCTATATTGAGACGAGAAAAAAAATGATTTTTAAAAATCATGTTTATCGGTACCCGCATTATCAAACAAAGATTGTTGGTTTTGCTGGTCTTTAGGTTGATCATGGTATAGTGCTCTAGAACGTAATGTACTAAGCTCAGGTTCCATAATTTAATAATCTTTGTGAAGAGTTAATATAACAGCATACTGCTTCGAATATCGTTTTATTAGTACGTATATTAAAAAACTGTCACTAATTGTAATACATGTATAGTAAAGTGATCCATCCTTATCGAATTCTAAGTTATGACCACAAATGCAATTTAAGTTCGTATGAGTGTTTTTATACTACACTCATCTTCGCGAGCCAAGGTTAAGGCAAGGGTGTATTAACTTTGACACATTACAAACCTCTATCGTGCTATCTGAGTCAAATAACGGCACATAATTTATTTATTTTTATTTATTTATTTCCAAAGGATGACCTACGGGAACTAGTCCCATTCACAGGCTCCGACATTCACATACATATAATCTTGTCCCATCTGGGGTTTTCCCCTTAATCTACCGGCCAATGAAATAAGCCGAGTGTACGACCGAGGGAAAATAATGACTGAAAGCAGTTCTAGAAATCAACTTATAAACATAATCAAGAGCAGATTTTCTTTTCACAGTTTAAATAATATCCAAATCCAGTCGTTTTTCTATTTCTTAGTCTCATTTTGTAACGATCAAATACCACTTAACTTTTCAACGCAGACGGTCTGTACGCAAGGCATTGAGGCAAGAGGTGACAGTTTTAATCAAATGTTGGAGTCTGAAGATGTGTGAAAGAAACAAATGCACGTGGCTCCAGAAAACCAGAACTTGATGCTAGGTCAGAACACAAAAAAGCAATGAAATGTCGCATGGTATCTCCATAACAGTATGTATAGAGAGAGAGAGATACCACGTCTTTGGATCGTGTACTACACTTAGTTTGAGGGCTACTGTTTAAAATCGGAACTGGAAGAAAACTAATATCGACGTTTCAGTGCAGGTTGTAATGTACACAATAGCATTGGGCATGCTTTAAGCCATGTCAACCAAATATTTAGGATATAGGTTGAAGAATCCATTGGGACAAGCTCATTGGGATTAGCAATAAAGTCGGTATAATCCGTGAAAATTAATAATTTTCGGTAAACGCCTTTTTTGGGACCTAAGAATTTATCTTCGATAACTTAGTTTTATTTGTACACATGTTTTTATTGGAATTCCACTCCCCCAGTGTGTCACGGATTTGGTTCCAGATGCTGTAGGTCCGCGGCCGTGGTTAACGGTGAGCGTGTGCACTTGTTAATCCTACTCCGTTGAACTGTTAACTGGATCGAGTCCGCGGGTCGGCCATCAGGCATAAGAGTGAGTCACATAAAGTGGCTTAGGCAATCCAGGAGCTGGTCTTCACGGGATTTCCTCTCGGTTTTCTGCTGCATTTAAACAAGGAACATTGTGAAGTGGACCTCCGTCATATTTTCACATAGTTCCCACTTTGCTTTGAGTGGCTAAATATGGATTATTTCGAGAATTTGCGCCTTTTTATTGACAGATACATTGTCATCAGTTTAGCTATTAAGTTCTGAGCGACTCACCTGTGTCAAAAAAGTTCACAAGGCTTCTCAAAACCACACTTCAAGCGTGACCTATTACCAAAATAAATTTCAATTTAGTCAAATAATAACATCTACTAGGAACGAGTCTGCGACTGACAGGTTAATTTTGTCATGCCATTCATTTCTACAAGTGTTACAACAAACCTCCAGACGGTGCATAATGCTCAAGAGACAAGCACAAAGCATAGTACTGTTAAAAATATCTCTCGACCTTATCTGTATCTGGGTTTTTAGCGATAAAGCTTCACAACTGCTACTCTCTTTGTGATGAACACACAATCTAATTAAATCCAGATCTCAAAATAGATTTTCAGTATTTGTCACAGCGGATCCTTCGCCGCTGATATAGTCCAAAATTAAATTTTAAAATAAATTTACCGGACCTAGATTTAAAATGTTCGTCTCGCCACATCACTTATTAGGTTTGCAGACATATATGCAAATATGCCCTTTCGCACATACAAGATGTTGGGTAGGATAGAATATTAGTTAAGGAAGAAAAATGACGTCTTCATTCAAGGAGTAGAACGGCTGTAGTCCGATGTTGTGACTTTCTTACAAATTATCGAGGAAGAGTTGTATGTCATGACATCGTAAATCATTATCACCGAACATTACAATGTTAATATTGAATCATACCTTACCTAACGCTTCAGTACGATTCACATGACGCTTGTTACATTAAACTAGACATTTGTACGATCGATTTGTTCCAGAACAAAACTGAGACAATAGGGAGGTTTTGAGTTATGATCTTACGACAACAGAATAACGTCCATTTGCGAAATGATGTTGCCACTTTATGACACGGTTGGGTAGAGTGTCTAAACTTTAACATTGCAGGTTGTTGATTTTCATGAAAATATAGTTTAAAATTGTAACTTTTGCAAAAAATAATATTTCAAGATATGGGAAAAGGACATTCATGTGGTCTATTAACGTTAGGCTGTTAATTTGAAATATTTCCTATACCGCCAATGATAAAAATCGTGGATTGGCCCTCCCCTGCCGTAAACCGATAACATTATTTTGCAAAGGAACGTCCCTCTGTTGGCGTAACGTCATAACTGGAAATCCCGTATTGCTTAATTGCGTAATTGTTTAAATTACCATTCTTGGTGGTGTCGTATTAGCACAGTAACGAAGTGTAGGTTTAGAGGTGTTGTGTTAACTGCAAATGATTACTAAGTAAGCTGGAACATTCAGCACGGCTAAAACAGCGATGGTATAAACAGGAACAAAACCTGTTTTTCCTGTACTGGCAGAAATTGAGGAACAGCTAGCACAATAACGTCGTCAAACATGAAAGACGGCACTTTCAGCAACCACGGCGGCATTTCATGCATAAATGTAAAAAAAAGGTTACTTTTGATAAATTTTATGGGACCTTGGTTTGGCATCTTATACGTTTCTGGCTTTATTTTCTATCAGCCCTATAACTAAAGGCAAATTGTTTGAAGAGTATCAATGCAGTCTTTACCTATAACTTGAGGAAAATTTACTTCCCATATTATGGAAACGCTTCCAATCTTGGTTGTGCTAGTGTCAATTATTATTGGAATACACCACCGTAATATAAGCGAAATACATTTAAGCACGGCGTAAAATAACAATCAGTCAATCAATTATGTTCTATATCGCATTCGATTGGGTAAGGAATCGCTTCTATTCGGAACATGTTCTCCGAAAGCTAATTAAACGGACTCCAAAACTAGAGGCTGATACCGCATAACACGACAATATCACGGCTCTCATACGCGATTCTACGATGATTTTTTCTACAACTATGATTGAGAAAGATTTTGAATAGGAAGAAAAGTCATTCCTTCGCACATTTGATTTAAGGCTCCACGGCAGTGTTTCTCGGTTTACCACAGCAATAGACCAGAAACGGTTCCAAATGTGAACAATTGAAAATTCGGGCCCTTCCGCCGCCAACACCTTCTGTGTTTAAAAATTGTATTTGTCAAACCGTTTTTCATTGTAAATTAAATCACAAAGAACGAGACGCAGTTTGATCATTTAATATATGCTGACAGTCAAATTATCTCCCTTTAAATATCTGTCGTCTCGACCATATAACATGCCTTGAGGAAAAGGCTTAATATATTTCTTTGCAGAACAGTTAACTCCTGTCTGACCTTACTCAATGTCTAAATTCAGGCAAATTTGCATGTGGCCTTTTAGAAAACAGTCAGCTCCAACATAGCGCCTAGCCTGTTCCATTTTGAATTGAACACTGCCAACTTTCTGACAGAATTACATCAGCCAAATATATCTCTAAACGAGTATGAAGAGAGGGCGTTTGAGCCCTGAGAGCAAACACCTCCCGGCTTCCAGATGTTTTAGCAAAACAAATTATGTGCACTATCTAATCGACCATAGGTGAAATGCCAGGATTTGTTTGTTTGTGCAATTACCCTGTTATTAACGTAAATGTTAGCTTTTTTTTACAATTTACCTGTAATTGAATGATTACAGGACAACTGGCTGTAACGGAAGAAAAAACACAAACAATTAAACAAGGATGCTAAAACTTTTCGACATGCAAATATTTTTATGTTTATTTGTTTGGCTTTAAACGTAGTGTTTTGGTCTATTTCATTTCGATGACGATTTTGCATTTCTGTAACTCGGCTTAAAAGCGAGACGAAACGAAACGGATTAAACACCAAGAGGACCTTCCATCTTGTATGTTGCTTTTTTAAAACACGTGGTGAACGAAGTTAAACGTTACCCATGGCGTATTGTTGACTGCCTCTTTCACATGCAAGATGCCAAAATATATAAACACCGTACATTGTATACATTTATATCAGCTATATCGAAATCAATTGATGGATTTTAAATTTTACCGTTCAGAACACAGACACATTGTTATGGATTACAACTTCTAGATTTATTAACACGCAACGTTTCGGTCTAGATCCTAAGACC
>JAVFBX010118587.1:0-15884 GCA_034783855.1 Mopalia kennerleyi
CTCTAAATTTAGAGAAATTTTCATGGTGGTAACACCAACCAAAAGTTGTCTTGTATCAGTAATCTGAAAGTAGATAGCGCTCCAAATGTCCGTCTGTCCATTCTTCCGTCTGTCACAAATTGGTTCCGGAGCATATCTCGATAACCGTTCAATATATTTTCACAAAATTTTATATTTGCTTCAATCAGGTACTTATGCTGTGACTTTTGCTATTTTTGCACAGCACATAATCACCCCTGGAAAAAATGTAAAATTTCTCGTGACCACTAATTTTCAGGTTTAAAATTTCTCACCATATTCTACATACGGCGATTATGGTTCGAAAAAAATCTTAAATATAATGTACTATAGGATTAACTTTTATGCGATAAATTCAACTTTTTCCGGTTTGACAGTAATATTCAAGTGGGTTTTATGAAAAATTAAAATGTTGATGTAGAATTTCATGCGACCCACGGTCGCATGGTCGCATGATTTTCCAGGCATGCACATAATTTACATATTGCAGTCTTAACGGTCAAATACATTTGGTTTCTGGAGCCTATCTAGCAGACATGGGGCCAAATACTTTTGAAAGTATTTAAATACAAATATACACAAAATACAAATACCTTTATTTTGAGATGTATTTAAATAAATTCAAAAAGTATTTATTATGAATAATTTGTGTCTTTTAGAAGTTGAAGATTAACAGTACTTTCGTTATTTTGGGATAACACTTTCTTAGTTTTAATCGATTCTAGTTCAGAAATTGAGATTGAGACCCGTCCGGGAATCGAACTCTCGACCCTCAGAGTTAGGCACTGAATCGCCAGCAGTAAATGCCAGTCACCTAGGCCACTCGGCCACCAGGCTTTCTACAAAAATAGAACTAGAATCAGTTCAAACTAAGAAAGTGTTATCCCAAAATAACGAAAATACTGTTAATCTTCACTTTCTAAAAGGCACAAATTATTCATTGCTTTCAGCTTTGGGAGCTGTGTCACTATCCTATCAGAGGGGTAGTGAATGTCCGCCATTTAGACTCAAGGTGACTAGCCTTCTGTTTTTGTAGAAGGCCTGGTGGCCGAGCGGTCTAGGTGGCCGGCATTTACTGCTGGCGATTCGGTGCCTAACTCTGAGGGTCATGGGTTCGATTCCCAGACGGGTCTCAGCCTGCAAAATTTTCTGAACTAGAATCGGTTCAAACTAAGAAAGTGTTATCCCAAAATAACGAAAATACTGTTAAAGTATTTATTACAAATACAAATGCTGTCTTATACATTTGGTTTAAAATCCTTACTTTAAAGTCCTCTTATACATGTATGTACTCATTTGAAAAGGAAGTCAGATTCTGAAGCCGTTTATGTTTTATTACAGCATTTGTTTTGACTTTAAGTTGCAGGGGTAAAATCACTGCAGAAAAAATTTCCACATAAACAATGAGAAAGATAATATGACAGTAGACATCTTGTCTGTGATAGATTGTACTGTGTTGTGTTTACATACGATCAAGTTAATCATCTGACATTAGTTATCCTGAGATTCATTAAATTGTATGTGCATTTTGTCAAATGTTTAATGTAGTTTCTGTACCTGTGTGACCTGTGTGTGTTTGTTTTAAGAATAAGCTATCTACAGGGTAGACTGAGACAGACTGGACAATGTCTACATATTAATCCTGTGCTGTCCACGCCCTTATCTCTGGGGGTTGAACAGCCACTTATGTGGTTTAGACATGTGAGAACTAAATACAAATTATCTCATAAGATATTTTCAACAGAAGTATTTTAAAAGTATTGTATTTTTTAAATGCTTTTACAAAGTATTTTTCAAAAAGTACAAATACTATTGTTTATACAAATAAAAATTATTTAAATACAGTTAAAAACAAATACAAAAGTATTTGACCCCATGTCCGCTATCTAGATAACCTAGAAATACTAGTTGCAAAGCCACATTGAATATATTATCATAACTACAAAAAAAGGCGGCAAAAATGATTGTAAGAAATTGCAATTTTTTTTTACCCATCTGCAGGTTTTTTGTCCATCGCTACTATAGTAGACAGGCCTATCATTGATAGGAGAGTGGTCACTCATACTCGCCTTCTCCTCACCCAAGTTTACAATAGGGAGAGTGATCACTCACACTCGCCTTCTCCTCACCCAAGTTTAGAATAGGAGAGTGATCACTCACACCCGCCTTCTCCTCACCCAAGTTTACAATAGGGAGAGTGATCACTCACACTCGCCTTCTCCTCACCCAAGTTTACAATAGGGAGAGTGATCTGACACTCACACTCGCCTTCTCCTCACCCAAGTTTACAATAGGGAGAGTGATCACTGACACTCGCCTTCTCCTCACCCAAGTTTAGAATAAGGAAAGTGGTCATGATGGGCATTCATGGCTTACTCACCTGTATGATTTAATTGCATTGCAAATTATAACTGGTTATAAACATTAAAAACTCTCCACAGCTCGCCTAAATCTTGAAGTAGGAAAGTTTTAGCCTTTTAGGAGAGCTACTTGACGTCCTTCCATCACAAATGTTTGTGAACACACTAGTTTGAAACGATTCACCAATTAACTTGAAACTTGGTATATTATAGCTTCCTCCTATTAGGATAGTCCAGCAGCCATGGCGGAGGAATACAACAAGATAGTGCCATAACAAATTTAGACTATGTTAGATAATCTGTTTAGTTGGCATGTGAAAAAAATGCTGTGAAATCTTGTTACCGAATATTGTTGAGCCGTTTGCTGTTTTTACGTTTCCACAGTGCATACATGTACCTTATTTACAAATTGCAATGTTAAAACCTTTATACCTGCTAATATACTTTAGTATATTTGATAAACAAAACTTTATATGAACTTCAATAACATACTAATAAATTGCCTTTTGCTATTTTTTGTTTCTATAGAGCACCATCACCATGTAAGTGGAATATTCTTCAATACAGAATAAATCACAAATAAAACAAATAATTGACGTCTAAAAAAAATTGACAGTACTGATGACTGAAAAACTTTCTCAAAATCGATCCTTCTGCATCGTGGTAATGCTGGTTTTCACAAAGCCTCTCTCACAGATTTCATCAATATCATCACAGTGTATGTCTTGACTCGACTACACTTGTTTTTTCAACACATTGTCAAAGCCCATCATACTGAGGATATACATTCTTGAAAAGTCACTGAACTTTAGATCTCCTATCATATCAATCTACTTCCTTCATAAAAGTAAAAACATTCCTTAATTAAATTGACGAAAAGCCACAAAGCAAATATATAAAACGAAAAATCAGTATAGTTAATTTTTTTTCTTTATCGACTTCATGATCAACAGGCGAGTAGCCCACTTACAGGTTTATATGACAGCAACACAGAACAATACAAACAAAAATAAATAATACAGACATGAATGAATGAATACATGTATACAGCAATCTCAGACTTAATACGGCCCGCGGCTATGGCTTAGTGGTTAGCAAATGCGCTTATTAATCCTACTTCGGTGTACTGTTCACAGGATCAATTCCATCTGTTGGTATATGAGTCAGTCACTCGATATGGCTCTGGTAATCGAGGGAGATGTTTTTACGGGGTTTCCTCAACTTTCCTATATTCTAAAGCAAGGAAGTAAGAGCCGAGTGAAATGGACAATCCTTCATCAATCATATTAGTGAAATACGCTTGAGTAGGACGTTTAACCCCAATCAAACAAGCAGTAAATACTGTCTGTGGGCTCAACATTGAAGTTTGTTTTGTTTGTTTGATTGTACATTGTACATTAATGTCTTATTGTCTAGGACTCCAGGAAGGTTAAGTTGGAATAAATGATTAAATACTTAAGTTCCATTTAGTATTATACTTTATTGTATAATGAAAAATTTTCGGCTTATATTGAATATTTAATTTACTAAGGAATAAGTGTTAGGGTTGATGAGCTGTGCTCCTTTCTGCTCTAGCTATTTAAGCCCAAACTGGCAAAGCAGAGTATATTTTAAGAAAAAGTACGAGGAATCTTCGAATATTTACATCTCCTAATGCAAGTTACATGTAACTTTTAAGAGGAGTTATGGTTCTTAGTGGAGAGGATTTCAGGGGGCTCTAGTGTAGGATGCTGGGGATAATGTCGGAAGATCCTTTAGCCATTTCCATACCGTAAATAATCTTAGGCGATAAACGGTTCAGTTTTATGTCTAGAGTTATTTTTGTGTTGATATGTCACTGGAGCTACAATATTATTAGAGGACAAAATTTGTTTTTTTTGCAACAAGTCACACATAAGAAAGGAACAACATTTTGTTCAAATGTGATTTTACGCAAGAAATGAGCTTAATTGGCATGTTGTTTTTTTTGTATACATCTGTGGTGTACTTTGGTTCATTTCTGCACATGCGTACAAAACATCCAGCAGTTAACATTACACGTTTTTGTGAAATATCATTGCTTCCATACCTCCGATGCTGGGAATATGCCTATCTGAAGGCCTGTTGCGTGTGTTGAGTGTGTGAGAAAATATTGTGTTTATGTTTAACTAGTCTGATCAATTTTAACTTGTAACTCAAACTGAACAATATTTTAAATGTTGCCATAGTTACTGAATGAAGTGTTTACTACTGTTTACAGGTTCTCAGAAGATGAATTAAGAGATTATCTGAACGAGAACTCCTTCCCACATGATCTGGTAAGTGTTTGTGTTTGGTGAAATCTGACTAATTATGTACGAATAACTTATAATACCATGGAATGCCTTAACGATAAGTTCATTATGAATTAACTAAATCAAATTACATTTGCTTCTTCGTGTGAAAGTTAAAGTTGCACACTTTCTTCATCATAAATTTTCTAAATGAAATTACAATTGCTTCGTCATGTGGTATTAAGGAGTGGAAAGACTTGGTATGGATAACCACTTGTATCTGTCCTCATCAGACATGCCCTGTCATCAACCTATGTTCCATTGACCCTACCTCAGAGATTAATCACTTAAAGAAAGTATTCACATCTTAAAGTTCCCTATAGTCGTGGATTGTATGTATCAAATTATTGCTTTTATGAATCTTGCATGCATCTTCTAAGACGACAAATTGCCTCTTACAAGCCAACTATCCACAGCTTACAGAATCCGTGGAATGCACTCTGACCATTGTCTCGCTTTATGTTGATTCTATGGACTTGCTTTTTTGTCATATCTTCCTGACAAAGTAGTGCGATCGGCTTAGCTCTTCTACAAATATAACAACGAGAAAAAATGTGGGTTTTTAATTCCAGAAATGTCATAGTTTTAAAATATAAATGTCACATCACACTAATACTAGAATGAATAAATGAATGATCTGTTTGGTAAAATGCATTACTTGCTATCGTCAGGTTAAGACTTTTTTCTGAGGACAGGGTACCTTCCACGTGATCTACGGAATATTCAGGAAAATTGTTACCTGAGAAAACTAAAAAGGCACCAAATATTTTGAAAATATGTTTACATGATATAATTTGTGATAACATTACAAAGTTAGAAATACTGGTAAAATGGTAAGATTTATACTTCTGTATGGCTATGAGTTATAGCAAAATAAAATAGACTGTAATTGTAAACAATCATACTAAAGTGAAACACCAGGGTCCCACCAAGTCCAATGGAAATCCCTGAAACACTTAACCCGGATCCTAGCCAATTCCTGAAACACTTAACCCGGATCCTAGCCAATCCCTGAAACACTTAACCCGGATCCTAGCCAATCCCTCAAACACTTAACCCGGATCCTAGCCAATCCAAATCAAAAGCTGAACCATCAGCTCAACAGAATTCAACAGAGACAAAGGATTATACCTATACCCAGTGCCTATGACCAACCAATCTCCTTTCACCATGACTTCAACTACAGAAAAAGAAAATTAATCCCTTTTCACTTTCCTATTGACGACAGCTCATCAGTGGCTTAATAATCAAAACAAAAGTATGGTGTTCAAAATGGTAATTTGGGTCATGCTGCTTAACTTTTCAAATAACTGAGTGTCTAATTTTGATAGTTTTCCTATCTCCTGCATGTTAAAGTTTCTTAAAACTGGGTGTCCAAATGAGGCAATTGTTCACCTCAGGGTGTCCATTTGGACGGGTGGACGGGTGTCTGCCCTTGCAGCTCATACTGTACCTGTATATTTTACTGGTTATAAATGTTACCCTTTGACTTGTTAACAATGTCTGGAATCAGACTGTGACCTAGTATTCAATTAACTAAGAAGTCATTATCCATACCAAGTATTTCTACAGTCATTAGGCATGGAAAAGTGTGAAGTGGACAATCCGGCGTCATAGTGAAATACCCTTGAGTATGACATTAAACCCCAATCAATCAAGCAAACAAATAAATCCACCGTTAAAACATTATAATTATACATGAGATATACAGATGGAATTCACTAATGATAGTCTGTCGGTGCATTTTCTCAAGCCTTTCCTCTTTATCATTATTCAGTTTCATTTCATTGTTTTTCTCCCAAAAGAAACAAACAGATTTATAGGGATCATTTTTCAGCCTTGGTTGTCTTGCTAATACTGTGTGCTTTTCAGAATGTTTGAGAGAACAGAACATGTTTATACCCTCTCTCATTCTATTGTTAAAAGACTGCTTGATTAAACTGTTAATTCCTATTCATCATACGTTGTTGCCATGTAAACAATGTTTAATATGAATGACTATTAGAAGTGAGCAGGGCTAGTCATTGCAAGCAGAAACCACTTGCTGAGAAATCAATCGAATCCAGTCCATAAAGACTCAAAGGTTTTTATGATCTGGCAGTATTATTGTTAGAAGTTGCTGTCCAGCTTGAGTTAATATCTCAAATGTAGTTCTAGCCGATATTATGTATTAAGACATGTTGTATATGGACAGTAGTTGAGCGTTTGAATAACTTCACCAGTTTCTGGTCTCTTTTTAGCATCCAATAGCTGTGGGACAGGATGCCATCAACAACACACACTGGTACTTTATTGGTGAGTTCTATTCCTCTGATTTCATGCTCTTCAGTTCAGGCAAATGTTGTTTTTTTTGGTAACAATCCATCAGAATATAAATTAAATGTTTCACAGATTATTACATTACAAACCATAAGGCAGCCATTCTGCCTTGTTTCCTTTTAACTATCTGTATTTTAACTATAAGAGGACAGTATGTTTAAAGGTGTACATACATCTTCATACTGTCAGCTGTGTAGCACATTTTTATAACACTTCACACTATAGGTTTAGAGGCAGTGGAAGCAAGCTTCCCTTTGCCCTCACCCTCACCCTGGGGCTGGTTCAGTGGTTAGGTATGGGGGTCGCCTTATCGAAAGAGCCACATTAAGTTGCTGTGGCAATGGCGTCATAGAAGTCATATACATGTTACATTGAGCACCCTGGAAAATAAAACTTCTCGCTAACAAATTTTTAGTGCGCAGGTGTTCCTTTAATAATGCCTTCCTATATAAATATAGGGGAGGCATATAGAGATTGCTTTTTCCATCCGGCAGTCCACCCCTTCACTTCACATGCGTGCTTCCGACATATCGTGTCCGCATCATAAATCATATGTATCATACCACTTTAACATTTACACATAATATTCTTCTGTCTTTGCAGATATGCAACATGACATTTTTCCCACTCATTTGTGCAAATCTCTACCTAAATTATGCAAATTAGCTGTTTTTTGTCCAACATATTTTGTCCGGACCATCAGTGTTACTATTAAACGTATGACTTTGATGCTTTCATACAACATTATTCACAATTTGGACATGTGGAAGGTGAAAATTTTCTCGCAAATTTATTCAAATTACGACCTAAATTATGAAAGTAATCTCTCTGTTGTCCAACATATCTTGTCTGGACCATAACTCAATTAATATGTAGCAAACCACTTACACACAACATTCTTCATATTTATGAAGATGTTCAAGGTAAAGTGTTCCCGCAAATTTATTTAAATCTCCACTTTAAATGTGCAAATCTATCATTGGTCATGTCTTGTGTGGACCATATCCGAATTACTATATAGCATATCACTTTGACCCCTACACATAACATTCTTCTCCATATGCAGATATGCAACATAAAAAAAAAGTGTACAAAAAACAATTTGCTGTTATTTTTTACCTGTGGTTTATTTTTCGACTCCATCATAGTTTGCTTGTTTTACTTACCTGATGTATCTAGTCAAGCACAATGTCGACAGAAACTAAGATGAAATAGTGTGAAAAAAAATAATAAAATAGGCAACTTACACTATCTATCTGAGACTGGGGGATTAATTTCTACACTCCAGTGCAGCCATTTTGCATAATGAATTCCTGCATGGCCAAACAAAACTAACAATGAAGCTTTGATTCATGCATAGTGATACAAAACCATGTTGTTTTGTTTATTTCTTGACCTGACGAGGCCCCACAATTGTCAGAGAGGGTGTCTTATCTCAGCCACTTGAAACTTTGTTTATTTTCAATTACTAATTTGTCAAATTATTATTTTTCTTAAAATATGAAGCAGTCCCTTTATATGCATACAAATTTCTTTGGGAAACTTATGGCATTTGCGTGAAATATATGTGTAACAAGATTCAATTTTGATCATTTAAGTTGATCCCAGTCAACCTTATCCAGGAATTGAAAACTGCTAGTTCACTAGTATCCACTGATAACTTGAGAACACATTTACTGATTAACTTGAAACATGGAATTTAGGTTAGATTCCTCCTATTAAAATGGAGGATTGAGGATTGCATTTCATCAATATAAACAAAAACATGAAGCTGCTCTTGAAATATTTTGCTCTATTTTGCAATATTGATGCCTATTTGCTGTGAACATAATTCACTGATGAACTTGAAACACAAGATCTTATAAACTCATTTAAAACTTGGAAGTAGTTTCCTCCTGTTAGGAAACAGATAGGATTGCATTTCACCTAATTCTGATTAACAAAATGTTGCTGCCTTTGCATGTTCTTGTGTTATTCACTTCTGTATGTATTGTGAACACAATAACTGGAAAACAAATTCACCTGTACACTTAAAACTTGGAATGCGAGTTTAAGACAGGGTTGTATCGCTGGTGTTGCATAGAATGTTCCTAAAATATATTCTTTTCATAAAACAAAAACTGATATGAAGGAATAGTAAATGGGAGTCTTATACAAGTACATTTCAGAAAAGCTGGGTCCTCTACCTGCTAGAGCTGTAATTATGTAGCGATTTATCGCGATAGGAAGGTTTGCACAGTCCTGGTTGGTCTTGGAAAAATGAAAATGCATTTCCTAGTATGAGAAGAGCTACAAATGTCCTGGAAAATGATTGTCACCATGTCCTCTCGCAGGCCTTACAATTTCAAATTCTTGCGTAAATGAAATGATGTTCGCATATATTTTAACCCACGTGACATTCCATTGGGTATGTGAAAACTCTGTTTTGTGTGACCCATCATTCGCTCACCAACCCATGGCAAATCATATGATAACCGTAAAAGATATTCTTTAGGTCTACATCAAACGACACACTATCAGGGACATACTATACGTACAAGAAACATTATATAGTAGTCATACAAATAAAAAAATATATAATGACTATTAGGCTACGTCATTGGTCCAACATCATCCACCGATGATTTGTCCATCCCTCCATATATTGTTTTTATGAGGTTGACAGATTTTCCAGGAAGGATTAGCCGGTTTCTCCATTTTTTTTGGCCAAGGATACACCAGTATTAAATGACCATAGACTGGAGATCCAGATACATTGAATAACGACTCAGTCCTCTAGAAAATGCTTTTTGTGAAGTTACAAAAATGTCATGATCCATATATAAAAATCTGAAGGACCTAATCTCTGTATCTCTGAAAAACTAATTTGTAGACTAATGTATTCATAACCCGTGCCGAATATCTTGTTAGCTACATTTTAACTACATTTTATACACCTAATTAATGGTCATTACATTCTCTCAAGAGGCCCATAGGCACCCCTGGAAAAAATGTAAAATTTCTTTAACCACTTATTTTAAGGTTAAAAATTTCTCACCAGATTCTACATACGGTGATTATGGTTCGAAAAAATTTTAAACATCATGTACTATAAGATTAACGTTTATGCGATAAATTCAACTATTTTTGGTTTGACATCAATATTGAAGTGGGTTTTATGCAAAATCATAATAAACAAAATTTAAAAAAAATAAAAATTCTCACCATACGTAGTATTTCACGCGACCCACAGTCGCATGGTCGCATGATTTTCCAGGCGTGGCCATAGGTTACCAATAAAACTACTCGAGATTAAGGTTTATTAAAAAACTTGTCTCTGGGAGTTCTCTAGAATATAAGATGATTTATCGATTTTAATTGATCTACATCCCTGTGCCAGTGTCATTGCTTTTAGAATTATATATAATTATGTAACAAAGATGAAGTAAACATAAAATATTCAGCTTTTACACGTAATCAAAAACACTTTATGAAACGGGGGTATTAACGAGACCGTTTACAGTTAATGACAATGGTTGATCTCAGGAAAATAGCAGCTCAGTCCAGCATCTTGAGTTTGATGTGGCTATGAAATTAATACTGTAAGAGGCTAGAGTCACAGGTAATGGTTAACAAGAGAATCACTTGTGTCAGAATAATACTTGTTGAAGGGTTCAGTGAAGTTAGTTAGTGCAGTGTAACATGAGCAGAAACCATTCTTATAGTTTGGATCACGGCCAAAGGGGGAATGACTCCTGCCAGAATAACATGTTTGGTCAATTAAAGAGAAACAACTCTGACATGTTTAATTATAGCATAGTATAAGACTGAAAATTCAGATACAAATGCTATTTCTCTCAATTTAAGTAATTTAATTAATTTAATTAATTTATGCTTTATTTTATGGACATAAAATTATTCTGCCTCAGCTCACTCACTAGCAGAAAACTTTACATTGAATAAATATGTGAATTTTTTTGCATACTATTGGGTAATGGTAAGTGAAAGGAGACAATTTACAGTTTAGATAACACATTAGCCTTACACACAATTATACAGTCACTTTGTAATTTCCCAATGAAACATAAATACAAGCAATAAATAATTAAATAAATAATTTTCACAGTAATATATTTTTTTAATAAGTAATTTCAAAGATAAAGAAATATTGACTTATAAAAACCAATATATCATTGCTTTATTATATATTCTCAGGGGTTTTTATAGACAAAAATTTATCATAAACTCAATTTGATATTGACTAAAACTCAATATTTTTAGCCAGCCTTTGGCGCACAAAATGCACTAATACTCAATTTTACTGACTTTTGACTCACTTTTCATCGTAAATCCACTGTTAATTCTGCATTTTATACCTGGCCAGTGGCCAAAATAAGCCAAAATCAATTTCTCAAACAAAACTGAATATCAATTTTAAGAAAAACTCAATTTGCTGAAAAAAGTATCTATAAAAACCCCTGATTATATTTGTATATATTTATATGGCCTATATATACAGTGTATTATGATTGAATCCTGTGACGACCATTTTAAAAACATCATCATTTATGGTTGTTTGTGCACTCAAACTTTACAAATAAATCCCATTGAAACAATTGAGTAAACAGAGAAAATTATACTGTACAATGTACGATTAAGTTTGCCAAAAATGCGCTTTTGCAAACTGATGAAAATGTAACGTTTTTTCTTCTTACTAAACCTACTTTGATGAACCGTTCAGGTAATCGAGTCCTCCTGTTGACCATCAAGTATAGAGTGAGTCAAACAATGTAGATCTGTAAATGTTGGTGAGAGCATTGTGTGCAATCCCTCATTTACTAGCCAACTTTCCATAATACTATTTACTCATAAATTTCTCTATTCTTCATTTCAGATCAATGATTATACAGGGAGACTTACTCAGCTAAAACGGAGAAGAAAGATTGGAAGACTGTTTGTGTGACTTACAAAGACTGGAATGTTATCCTAAAACTTATTAGATAAACCACAAGTACACACAAAATACAGCCTGTTGAGACTCGGAGTAATGAATTATTCCCCTTAGTAAGAGCTCAGTTGGAGGTGAGAATAGTATTTGCTTTGTTTTCATCTCTTCTTGTGTGTTATGACATGAGTTTACATTCAGAGTTTTGCTGGTTCAGAACAAATCATATTACAAGTATAATGATGTAAATTATCTCTACCATGTCCAGTGGCAGTTGTCAGGGTAGGAGATACTTTCAGAAACACCGATATGTTTGGGTCTTGACAGCCTGCTGCATGCTTTAGATGTTGGACCGGGGGTGGGGGTATTATAGGTGCTATAGGGGAATGGGGCCGATTATTTGCCCCAAATAGATAGTCGAACATCAAGCCTACGTTCGGCAGTAAAGGAAAAGGCTGTAGGGGAATGGGGCCGATTATTGGTCCCAAAGAGATAAAGGCAGGCAGATTAAGCCCTGACTGAAGCTACCTCTCATTGTGATAAGGAATGGAATTGGGTTTAACCAAGTTCAGCAAAACAATATGTCAACCATTGCACAATTTCCCAATATCCATGCTTACATGTATATCTTGTGAATATGGCTGGTGGTTGGGGGGAGTTTTGCCCTGGTGCTCTCAGAGCTAAAGGGGAATGGGAAGCTGATCTATTTGGTGTCTGTATTGCATCCTGTCTTGTCTTTATTTTTTGCCAGCTAACATGTAGGTCTTGTGAATATGATAATTTGAGAACAATTTCACAGATAAACATAAAACTTGGAATATAGCCTCCTCCTAAATCAGACAACATGTGGAATTGCGTTTTACCTCACTCCATAACAATATGGATGCATTTTGCATGTATTTACATTATTTGACAATGGTAATGGATGGGAATGGCTTTCACCAAATTCCTTAAAACTGATATAAGGCCATTACATAGGTTTACAGTATTTACAGCTTCATGTCAGCTTCAAAATAAATATTCAGATAACATATGACTTGGAATCATGTAGCTTCCTCCCGTTGAGACAATAAATAGGATTGCAGTTCACCAAATTTAAGCAAAACAATGTGATCGTTATTGTGTAATTCAAATTGATGTATTAGACAATATACAAATCATTGGAACACACTGAAACAAGAGATAGACAGCAGTGTAATAAACAGCCCATATTCACAAGTACCTTATAACTTTTAGCAGTTGGGACACTCTAATTTCGGGACAGTTCATAGAAATAACATGTAAGATAAAGATCCCCTGTGGTATAACCTAATTCTCTGTCCCAACTGCTAGAAATTATAGGGTAATATGGTTGTGAACAACATTTTTGTAAACATATAGTTGCTCATCTTAAAATTGACAAATAATTTTAATGCGTTTTATACAATTTTTTTAGGTAAAAATAGCTTATTTCTTCTTTCAGCATAAACTGTTGGCTTCCTTAGTCAACTCAACCCTTTCACAGTAAGAAGATAGATAAAAGTCTAATTGGTTATTTTTTTCTCACCACCTACGAGACTGTCTGAAAATTAAATGTCTGAACAATTAGAGGAAATATGGTACATACTTCATTCAGGTACTTTTGCTATTTTTATATTTTCTACTATTTTTTACAGAGCATAACTTATTTGCATATTGCAATTTTCTAGGTCATTTTTGGGGCTTGAGCCCCTCACTTTTTTAAGCTTGTTGTAATGAAGTGAAGGAAATGTATTGCTTTTGTTTGGCAAAATTGCCAAATGCCATTCATATACTACCTTTCTTGTAGTAATGATATTCAGTTTCTGTCTGTCCATCACAAATGTTTGTGAACACACTTAATTCCCCAATTACCTTCAAACTTGGTAACAAACTTGTTAAGACGATGGATAGGATTACATTTTACCAAATTCCGTAAAGCAAAATGGTCCTTATTGCATAATATAACTGTTTTCATCATTCTACACGTAGATGTATGTGTTGTGAACATGATAAGTGGAGTATAAATTCACGGATCAACTTCAAACTTGGAATATAGCTTCCTGCCTTTAAGACAAGGGATGTGATTGAATTTCACCAAATTCTGTAAAAACAAAATGGTCCTTAGTGGATTATTGTACTATTTTCATCACTGTATGTGTTGTGAACACAATTAGTAGAGAACAAATTCACGGATTGACTTCGAACTTGGAATGTAGCTTCCTGCCTGTAAGACAAGTTAAATTTTTGAAAATCCCTTATTCCAACAGCTTCATGTTCGGTTTACACTATGTCTTTGTTTTGATGACATAACTGTTAAAATATCAAATGAACAGCAAAATAATTTGTATATCGATGAAAGAGGGTACGATAGTGAGTCAGACATTTCTGTTTGAGAAAGTTTCAAAGTTATTCTGAATCGAGCCCTGTGTATGTCGGTCTTAAACCGCAAGGCCTGATGCCTGCTTCCAACACACGTGAAAGTCTAGTGAAAACACCCGGTATTTAAAATCGTATTTAACACACACACACACACTGATTCGGTTCTGTGAATAGCGTACATTTGACCTCAAGCGGGAGTTATGGGTGTTAGTGTAGGAGCCCCGTGAAGAGAGAATTTAGAACAAAGGAATTCAACTGTTAATCGAAACAATCAGTGTATTTCACCAAAGGACCTAACTCAGGCGGACTCAGCATTACGTCATTTGTGTTATACGCTCAGTTTCCTAAACGAACTCCCAATCGTACATCCGCCAGTGGTTTGACACATAGGCAATAGCCTTTATGCTATAGTTTTCTATTCATTTTACCTTGGCAATAATCAAATTTCCCTACATGTAGCTGCATGATCAGAGGACTGCTCTAAAGCCGCTCCCTACACCGTGGCTCGTGGGAATACACCATACTGAAATGGTTTTTGTTTAACACTCTTTCAGAGTTGTGAAGTGACAGAGAGAAGCTGTCTTCAAATAACAAAGGGGAGTTGAGCTGCAATATGCTCAAAGAAACTGATGGCATGCCAAATGAAACTACTGACAGCGATGTGAAATGTGAGGTGGACAAAGTGAAGTTGGAGATGAAAGAGGAAGCAGTGAAACCTACGGTTAGCAATGACCCTGTAGACGTCGTCCCTACACAGACACCAAATGGAGACACAGGTTTGTTGGATAACACAGATACCTCTTTACTCAGTGAATTATCAAAAATATATTTTCAGCTGGACAGAACAAAAGTTTTTTTTTTAAGTGGATATTGAATATCTGTCGGTTGCAATTTAAAAAGATGCAGAAAAAATCTATACCTATCACAATGGGGCCTGTTACTGTGATTATTATGTCATTCTGCGATGTACCACTGACAAATCGAATGCCCTTGTCGACCTCAGGTATTTGAGGGGGTCACATGAGATGACTCCATGAATTGCAGTGCAAGAAATATAACAGAAATACCTTTGAGTATGGTATGAAAAACTAATTAAACAAATAAACAATTGGGTTATCAGGGAACAAAGTTAAGGAACTATTTGACAATATCACCCTTTATTTGTCTTTCAGAAGTGAAAACTAAACAGGAGAATGGAGTGGACACCGGCATATTGGAAAACAAGAAAGGTATGTCATGTGTAATGTACAAATGTAATTAAGCAAAAAATAATTCCAATTCTTGACTTTTGATAATTATGCCCCCCTATAATGTATAGGGGAGGCATATAGAGATTGGTTTTTCCGTCCGGCGGTCCTTCCGTCCGTCCTTCCATCCATCCATCCGTCCGTCCGTCCGACATCTTGTCCGGACCATAGTTCAGTTACTATTTAACATATGGCTTTGAAACTTTCATAGAAGATTATTCACAATATGGACATGTGCAACGTAAACATTTTCCCGCAAATTTATGCAAATTTCGACATAAATTATGCAAATAAGCTGTTTGTGGTCCAACATATCTTGTCCGGA
>JAVFBX010118698.1:0-15879 GCA_034783855.1 Mopalia kennerleyi
ACAAATAGTCTTGGAGATATGGCCCGGACAAAAAGTGCGGAGAAGGAGAAAGAGAAAGAGGAGAAAGAGAAAGAGAAAGAGACGGAGAAGGAGAAGAACCGTGACAAAAACAATATGTCTCCCAACCCTTCGGGGGAGACATAAAAAAACAATATGTCTCCCAACCCTTCGGGGGAGACATAATAAGTAGGAAAAGCCCAGTTCTTGACTGAGAATTAAGTGTGTTTGTTTGGGGTTTAATGTTGTAATGTACTCAAGGGTATTTCACTTACATGTATATGACGACGGACTGTCCACTTCACACTGTCCCTTGCCGTATTACGGTGGATAACCTGGAGGAAACCTCGTAAAAATCACACCAGCGATTGCCGGAGTCACATCGTGTGACACACTCATATAACTGATGGTCAACAGACGGACTCGATCCCGTGGTACTGTAAATTGGAGAAGGATTAGAAAGCGCACACACTAAAACTAAGTCACAACCGTGGGCCTGAGAATTAAGATTTTCCACTTCACACTGTTCCTTGCCCTATTAAGGTGGAAAACCGAGAGGAAACTTCGTAAAAACCACCCCCGGGATTGCCGGCGCCACATCTTGTGACTCACTCATATACCCTGAGGGTCGACAGACGGACTCGATCCCGTGAACTTTCACTTGAATGGTCATGTAACAGCTTCCCTGAGGCAAGCTAGGCAGATAGCTCCACAAACTCCATATCATACCTTGCCCTGCTTACTGCCTTGTTGTACATGTAGTAAGCAAAACGCAAAAAAATGACTAGAACAATATCCCACAAGATACATGTACATCCCCATGACAGGCATAGGAAGCTTCAACCAACCACCCAGAAGAGATGTATGAAATGAAACAACTGGGCCTATGCTTTCTGAAAATAAATAGTAGTCTCTGTAGAAAGACCTTCAACATGATGCATCACTGAAATCATCTAAGACAATGAAACTAATAGTGTTACGAGCAATCAGGCCAAGATATTTACATGTAATTGGTGAACATCTTGTTCAAAGGTATTTCACTCAAAACGATTGCATTAGACAGTCTATATACATAACATTTATCACTTACAATATATTATATACATAATATTACCATGATATGCGCATTGGCAAAAAGTGGAACAATAGTTCTATAAGTTTAACCAGAGCATAGCAGTTAATTGTTGTTGATCCATATATACATTTTATTTTTAAGGGGATGTCAATGAACTTGAATTATGTACATCTAAAGCTAAAAGGTATAGAGTTCCAAATTTTGGCACCAGTATACTGTAGGCTTTGTTTAAGGTATTTTGACTTTGGTTTAGGTACGTATAGATCATTATGAGATACAGAGCGCAGGTTTCTTTTTGTGACATCACTAGTGTACTGAAATAAGCTGTTGAGATAGTCTGGACAGAGATGATGAAAAATTTTATACATTAATGTGGCTTTTTGAAAGATGATATGATTATGTATGCTCATCCAGCTGAGTTTTTCTAATAGTGTTGTTGTTGGGGTTAGGTAGTGTTCATTGAGAATGATCCTAGCTGCTCGTTTTTGTAATTTATATATTCTATCTATTTGGTAAGTGTTGGCGTTTCCCCATATTGTCAAGCAATAGTCAATGTGAGGCAGGATGTATGCATTGTAGTATATAAGCTTTATATCTTTACGTAGTAGATGTTTATTTTGATACATAATTCCTAGTTTGGCAGTTATTTTCTTACATACTTCATTTATGTGACATTCCCAGTTTAGTATACTGTTGATGTTAAGCCCAAGTATTTTATCTTGCTTTACTTGTTGTAATTTGCTGTTATTTATGGTTAGGTTTAAATTTGAATCGAAGTTTACAAGTTTGAAGTGAGTTGCTAAAAGCATTGAAGTTGATTTCTTTTCATGAAGATACATTTTGTTATCGTGGCACCATTGTTCAATTATTTTCAAATCTTGGTATAAAATGCTTTGTAAGTCTGTTGTGTTTGAAGCCTCACTGTATATTGTTGTGTCATCTGCATATAAGTCAATGTTACTGGAAAGTTTGCACAATAAAAGGTCATTTACATAGATGATGAATATCAATGGTCCCAATATGGACCCTTGTGGAACTCCTGCTACTACTGTTAGAGGATCTGATATCTGACCATCAACATATAAGCTTACCATTTGGTTACGACTATTAAGATAGGATTTCATCCATTTCAGGGCAGTACTGTTCAGTTTATATAATCGCAGTTTATCTAGGATGATGTCATGGTTAATGGAGTCAAAGGCCTTGCGGAAATCAAGTTTAGCACAGCCAACAACTTTTCCCTCATCTATTGATTTGAGCCATGATTCAATCATCTTTGTAAGCGCAGTTTGACAGGAGTGTTTCGATCGAAAGCCTGACTGGCTTTCACATAACAGGCTATGTTTGGTGAGATATGAATAAAGATGGTCATGTATATGTCGTTCAATGACTTTGGAGAGTGTTGAAAGAACTGATATTGGCCTATAGTTTTCACAGAGTTCCTGGTCTCCTGATTTAAATATTGGGATAACTTTTGCTAGCTTCCACTTGTGTGGAAATTCACCATTTAGGATACTTAAGTTTATGATATATGCTAAGGGCTCGGCAATAATTCGAGCGGCAATTTTTAAAAATTTCGGTGAGATGAGATCAGGTCCGGTACTTTTCTTCTCATTGAGTTTCCTTAGGTAATCATGCACTGTTTGAACAGATATGTTAGGAATTTAAAAGTAGCAGTTTTCTACTACATTATTTGAAATAAAATCTTTAAGATGTTTGTGTGGTTCATCTGATTGAACATAAGTTGGTGGAGTTTGGTCTCGTTGAAGCTGACATGGGATGTTTGTGAAGAATTGATTAAGTTCATTACCTATGAGTTTAGAGTCAGTTAGTTTGTCCTTGTTATTTCTTAATTTTGAGATTTTTGTGGGTACAATTTGTTCATTTTTGGGTTGTATTTCCTTTAGAACTTGCCATATGCTATCAGGTCTATCTTTGTTTTCATTAATTAGCCTTTCTAGGTGCTGTTTCTTTGCTTGATGAAGTAAACAGTTTGCTTTATTACGCCATTTTCTTTTATTTGCAATGTCTCCTGTTGAATGGTAATAGTCTCTTTGTTTTCTAGCTTTTGTTATGTCTTCATCACTTAACCATGCGGGTCGTTTTGTATGTTTCACACGTTTTTCATGAAAAGGGGCATGGCTGTCTAGTGATTCAGTAAATAAATCCAGAAATACACCTAGAGCTTCATTTGTATCTTCTATAAATGTTACAGTTGACCAAGGTTTGTTACTTAAGTCTCTTAGAAAGTTATTTGCATCAAAATTTTTTAACGATCTAAACTTAACAGTTTTATGTTTTTTGGCTGGTTTACTTTTGTTTTTACTGTTGTATAACAAACAAACAGGATAGTGATCACTGATGGCTATTTTAGGTACTGTAGTTTTCTTCACTTTGTCAATATGAGAAACATAGATGTGATCTATTAAGGTTTGTGTCTTAGGTGTTACGCGTGTTGGTTCCTTGATTACTTGTTGCAGATGATAGGTTTCAGTAGAATCCAGCCATTTTTGATTGACTTCTCCTAACATGTTAAAATTCAAATCTCCCATAAGGATTATTTCATTTGATTGCATTTGTACATAATCCATCATGCATTCAAAGTCATCAATCCATTTTATTTTAGATTCCGGTGGTCTGTAAATACAACCTATAAGAATGGGCTTAACATGGGGAATGTCTGTTTCAATCCATATTATTTCAATGTTGTTTGTTTCTAGGTCTTTGCGACGTTTATAGGATATGTTCTGATTTGCATATATAACTACCCCCCCTCCCATCTTCCCTTTTCTATCTCGACGTTCACATTTAAAACCTTCAATAAGTATCTGTGATTTGGGGACATTTGATCTTAAGAAAGTTTCAGTACAGCCGAAAATGTCTAATTCATTTGCAGGTGGGCACAATAAGGACTTCAGCTCATCAAGTTTTGGTAAAAGGTGTTGCCTAACACCTATTGTTCAATTGAGAAAGGCGATATTTCATTCCAAAGAGATATTAATGCTTTTGAAACCTACATGTAAGCTTATATATTTTGTTAATATCTTTTCAGAATCTTGGGAAAACACAGCAGGTACAGGTGACACACCAAAGTGATAAGGCACTCAAAGAATTACTGCTTGTATCCTCAGATAAAAATATCTGCCATGTCTTCACATGCTTTCCCACCACCTTGCTGTATGGCTGCATTTTGGGACGTCTTCTCATGGATAAAACTTTAGAGGGAGCCTTGATAAAAGTTTGTGACCCGTTTGATATATTTAAGACATCAGGAGGTCACTGAATTGTATAACCATGGCGGAAGCTCCACTAAGAAGACCAACCACATTGAAAGTGTCTAAGTTTGCTTCACCACCGGATGAGAAGTATCCAAGTCAGCTTGATAGTGCCAGTAGTGGATATACTGTCAGCAGCCAGTGTGAGTTTTTGAAGGGAAAATCGGAAAAAGATGAGTATCTTCAACAAAGATTAGCTGAACAGGCTCTTGAGGAGGAAACCAGGGAATGTGGGATCGGGCATTTTCGACCAAAATGTCTTCAACCATGCGCAGATATTCGAATGTTCATATTTGTAACTTCGATGTTAATTGCTGTAAGCACCGGACTTTCTGCAGGATACTTGAATAGTGTTATAACAACGATTGAGAAACGATTTGAGATCGGCAGTTCGACTTCTGGTGTTATCGCAGCGTCTTATGAATTCGGCTCCTTGGTTGCTGTTATATTTGTCAGTTACCTGGGCGGCAGGCGACACATTCCAAAGTGGATTGGGTTAGGTGTTTTATGCATGGGTATTGGCGCATTGTTGTTCGCTTTGCCACATATCATGGCGGAAAAATACACAAAACATGGTGGAATTGATCTCAATGTTACGGAGGAAAATATCTGCAGTCGTTTGACAAACTCGCGTAGCCAAGAGTTTCTGGATGGAGAATTCTGTGTTGATGAGCATTCTGGTAACTGGGTTTACGTGTTGATAATGGTGATAGCCCAGGTTCTTATCGGTACAGGAGGCACACCAATCATGACACTAGGTACAACATATGTTGATGACCATGTCCCCAAGGAAAAGGCACCTGCGTACCTGGGTAAGTTTATCATCAAATTGGTCCGGTTTATCCATCATGTAAAATATTATGTGAATTTTAAGTTCCGGGTTAGGGTTAATACGAAACCTAAAAGTAACCCTTATACTAACTACAAAGCCCAACACAAACCTAACCCTGACACTGAAATTCATGTCATATCTTACTTGTACATGATGGACTGACCAATTGGTTGCCCTATATATAGGGCATTATATATATCACATTGTTTTAGCCAAGATTCTAAAGCAAACATTGCTCCCATACATGTAGCTGTGTTACGTGTAGTTCAATCAATCAAACAAGTAGCCATGTAAACGGTTTTGATTCCAGTTACATTTGGAAGTCCAGCACTAGTTATTTTCTCACACGGAGCAAGCCGTATCAAACAACAAGCACTTACATGTACATTCAGGGGTTTTTATAGACAAAAATTTATCATGAACTCAATTTGATATTGCCTAAAACTCCATATTTTCAGCGCTCCTTCGGCGCACAAAATGCACTAATACTCAATTTTACTGACTTTTCATCGTTAATCCACTGTTAATTCTACATTTTATAGCTTGCCAGTGGCCAAAATAAGCGAAAACTCAATTTCTCAAACAAAACTGAATATCAATTTTAAGAAAAACTCAATTTGCCGTTATTTTTCATCGGGGTATTTCTGAGGAAAACGTGTCTACAAAAACCCCTGTACATTGTACGTGTAACTACTTGATAAGCCTACCATGACTGAAATGGATCCTTCATAACTGTGAAACCTAGAGTAGATTATAAATGTTTATCACAAAAGAGTTTTTCTGTTTCTCCAACAGAAAAACCAACAGGAAAGATTAATTTATTGTTACTTTTTTTTTTGTAAACAGCTTTTATATACGCTATGGGAGCCTTTGGACCTGTTCTTGGATTTACATTGGGGGCATTGTTGTTGCAATATTATGTTGACATCTTCTCCTATGACGTGGACTTGACCCCCTCGGATCCCCGCTGGATTGGTGCCTGGTGGGGAGGGTTCATTATCTGTGGTGGACTTCTTCTCATAATTTCCGTTCCATTTCTTGCATTCCCTAAAAAACTGTTGAAAGAACAAAGAAAACTTCTTGATTTAAAAGTGAAAGAGGATCTTCTCAAACCTGAAGTCCATGTGAAGAATGAAGACTTTGGGAAAACAATCACTGGTAAGTCTCTACATTTATTTGTTTCATTTTTAAGAGAGTTGTTGAGTTTTGTGATAAAGTATATATAAGTATTAAAAAAAGATATTAAAAACTGTCAGATTCAGGGGCTTAGCCAGAAATCAAAAGTATGGTGTCCAAAATGGTCATTTTGCTTCACTTTTCAAATAGCTGGGTTTTCCAATTTTGGCAGGTGTCCTATCTCCTACATGTTAAAGTTTCTTAACACAGGGTGTCCAAATGAGGCTATTGTAATTTGTTCACTTCAGGGTGTCCAGTTGGACGGGTGTCTGCCTAAACCCTTGGTCAGATTTTTTTTTCACTCACTGGGATGATACACCAGGTCCATCTTTTTGGAAAAATACACTTATTAATTGAAAAAAACAAAGCAAACTATTATGTAATATGACTTTGATGTACATGTATCTATAGCTCATGACATAGATGTAGATAGCATTTGAATTTGAATTTAACCTATAGATGACAAATGGTTGCCCATGACACCAAGGCATAGGGCACCAAAGCGACATAACCCGGTTATGTATGTATCTACACACTTCATGACAACATCATGCATGTACATGTATCCCAAGGTCATATTCATATTTGTTTTATGTCTTTCCAATAGTTAATGTCTTTGAAATACCATGGTTTCAAGATTTTATGAAAATTTAGTTAACAACCAAATTACAGTGTGACTCGTTGAACTTTGTTTTTTTTTTTGTCTTTCTAATATATTCAGTAGTGCTCATTAATTTCTTCACATAGCTGGGGAAGAGATATATGTTATGTAAAAAAAATGTCTTTGTGTAGTTAAGTCTTTACGTCACAAATCGGGAGTAGAAATATTTTGATGAGCACTTGGACATTTGTCTTACATCTCAAAAAATTTACTGGACAATCCCATTTTTTCTGACATTTTTCGCTGTAATAATTAAAATGGACAGGCAACGACTATCCAGCTGTTGTCTAGTCACGAATTTTCTCTGATTTCACTTTCATTAAAACGTTGTCAGAATATCCCATATCTTGTTGGACTTGGCTGTTATTTACTTGTAAATATCAGGTTTGAGCCTTGAATGCTTTTAATATATGTATATTTTTCTTGCAGACATTCCAAAATCGATGCTGCGTCTGGTCCGTAATCCGGTGTACCTGGTGTTATGTTTGGGTGTGTGTTGTGTTGTGTCAATCTCAAGCGGATTTGTTGTATTTATCCCCAAGTATCTGGAGACACAATTTGGTGTTAGCAAGTCACAGGCCAACCTTTTTACAGGTGACATTTTTACACATACTCAAATGATTCAACAGCGCTGTGTGTTTCAATATTAAACCGTATAAAGCTATGTGTGGTATTTAATGGTTAACATATTTACAGTGTATGTGAATTCTGTAAATTGTTTAAGCTTCAAGTGACCCATTTATTATAAGCATTTATCCTCAAACATGTCCACCTTGTTTCAGATTCCAAAACAGTTTCATTTACTGGCTTGAAACTTGGTGTGATCCTTGTACACGTTTTGTTCTTAATGGGCTTGTGCTATTTACATGTTACACATGTACACCAGCCTTTAAATGTTGACAAGTCTGGGCTGAGAACTAACTACATGTAGTTCTATGTCCCCTTTTCCTTGAACTGAGATAATTGCGGTTGAAAGTTACCCATGTCATATTTTTCTATTGATAACCATAAATTACTTTCACATTTTCTCATGGAATTACTGCACCTTATGAATTGTAACTTTGTGACATAGAACTTGCTAGCCCTTAGATCCCTACCAATATTAAACATTAACTGTAAAATTCATAAAAGTGGACATAGAACTAGTTAGCCCTCAGCCCACGAAGTATCGATACAAATTTATTTTTATCAGACAAAACATGCTTTAAAAACACACTTCCAACAGTTGAAATATTGTTTTTGATATTTAATAAATAGATAAAAATTGATTTAAAATAGTGAAAAATCTAACGCATGTGATTGGGAAGAAGTCATTATTCAAACCCCATGTGGCTACATCACAATAGCTATTGAGAAGATCTTTATTGGGATGATTTCTATAAATTTAAACATAACTGTTTTTTTTTTTAATAGAATTTAACACGGCAGGCTTTATTCATTACCACAAATGACCACAACAGACCAAAAACTTTACTGGTGTTCACTTTAAATGTGTACTCCAAAGCAAACAAAATTTTTTCTTAAAAGTTATGCAATAATTGAAAGTCGATATCTTCCGTTGCATTTTTGTGTTCAGGGTTTGAAATTTGGGAAAATGTTTTGATTGGTTATTGTAAAATCATATGGAGTTTGATCAGTTATTGTTATTGATCATAGCACTCTTTAGACAATTTTGATCATATTGGTCAGATTTTGATGAGAAATCAACCGGACCTCATTTCCATTACTTTGTGATGTACATTAAGAATTTATCAATTGTGTGTGAATCTTTTGTTGTTCCCTACACAATAAGATGGTGAACACACACTTGAACATCTTGACTATCAAATACAAGGAAAAGTTCTGCAAATTGTTCTCCCATTAAATATTCAGTAGCTTTTTGCTCAAATGTATGTTGCAGTCCCATTAAAATGTGAATAGGATATTATTTGTATCTTTGTAGGTGGTGTTGGGATTCCAGGTGCTGTATTCGGAATACTCACTGGAGGCTATGTACTCAAGAGATTTCAACTTCGTCCAAAAGGTGAGGGCATTCCGTAGGAAAGTCAGGATTGAAAGTCTTAAAAACTGTTTTATACTGAAATCAGACCCTGTATGTAGGCCCTTGAAATTTGTGGTTGTAAAACTTTTTGATTCAGCTTATACAGCTTCTCATAAACATGATGTTGTGAAGCTCTTCTGTCAAAAAAGTTTTAAAAAATGCTATTTTTTCGAGTTATCTGCTGCTTTATCCTTATATTGGAGATCACTGATAAAACGTTTGACCCATGTCACCAATTATAAAACACTCATAGTAAAAAATTTATAGTCAAATATTTAACTGCTCAACGAGTTGCCATTATTTGCCAATCAAGTGAAATAGTAAGATTAACCAGGCGGTTTTGGGGAAAATCCAAGGCCAGTGCCAGTGCCATTTAATAGAGCATATATTTGGGTCACTGTGTTTCTGGCCCAGGGGGTTAGCCAGAAATCAGAAGGTGGGTGTCCAAAATGGTCTTTTTGCTTCACTTTTCAAATAATTGGGTGTCCAATTTAAACAGTTTCCCTATCTCCTGCATGTTACAGTTTCTTAAAACAGGGTGTCCAAATGAGGCAATTGTTCACGTCAGGGTGTCCATTCGGACGGATGGACAGGTGTCTGCCTAAGCCCTTGTTCTGGCCAGATAGAAATATAATGACAGTTTAAGTTAAACAAAAGTATTGAAGAGAGTAGCAAAGATAGTTATGCAAGAAAGAAAAATTTACTGTTCTATCTCTGTGTTCAGATTCCAAATTTAAAAAGCTGTTGCTTAATTTGCCCATTCCAAATTTAAAAAGCTTTCGCTGAATTTGTCCATAGAATATTGACTCACGGACTACTGCTCTGGGCCATTATTCATAAAGCTAGTATTTCTTAAAATTAAGAAAAAAATGTAGCCATTTTCTAACCTCATTTAACCACGTAAACACCATTTTGCTTTAGCCTTTCATGATTCTCAATGAAAGAAATTTATAAAATTTCATCTTAATTATTTCATATTTAACTCTTTTCAAGGGAAAATGAAACTCTTAACTTTAAGAAATACTTAAATAACTTTATGAATATGGGCCATGTTTGTGGGGTCTTTGTATTGAGTCTTGTGTTTATCCTCTGCTGTCATTTAATACGGCCAGGGCTGTGGCGAGCCGTTTCTTTGACCCACTTGGGCTGACACGCTGTCCTACGTATGAGTGACATAACCTTATTAAAGTAGAATGCTCAACCCATCAAAATCTTGTATAGGGTTCCATTATCTTCTGTCCTCTTTGTTATACTGATTCCAATAAAAAATAACTCATTATCAATCAATTTAAATTATGACTCAAACAGTCTACCCATCCCCCAATGGTCACCCAAGAATAAAGGACTGACCAGATACGGACAGTGCAGTCAAGATGAGGATTTGAAACACAGGATTTGCTACTTCTGGCAATTTTGTGATCTCTGTTTTAATCTTTGAAAAACTCTCAGTTTACTTTGTTGAATTTAAAATATTACATGTATGTTTAGTACAATAAGTTAGAGCACTGTAAAAAATTGGGCCAAGCTTCTTATCTGTAAATTTGACTAAGAAGGACAAAAGACCACAAGTAATTTAAATCTGACTTGGAACTTTTTTTGATTGACAGGTGCCATACAGATGATACTCATTCTAATGCTTGTCTCGTTAGCGGGATTTTCACTTTTCTTTTTCCTTGGTTGTGATAATCTCAAACTTGCAGGAGCAACAGAACCATATTTTAACACGTAAGTTCTATTTTAAAGGGAAGGTTTCTTTAATACATTTGAAAAGTAATATAAACTGAATATATGGTTTTATATTATAATTCATAATTCATTCTGCTGCAACAGTGGCTTCGTGGTAGCATGTGCGCTTACTAAGCCTGCTTCGATGTACCGTTCACTGGATCGAGTCCACCTGTCAACCATCAGGTATATAAGCGAGTCACGCACTGTGGCTCTGACAATCACGGTGGTGGCTTTTACTGGTTTCCTCCTGGTTTTCCACTGTAATAATTGAAGGTGCAATGTTAAGTGGACAATCAGTCGTCATATAGGTGAAATACTCTTGAGTACGACATAATTTCGACATAAACCCCCAATCAAACAAACATAATTCATTCACCTGTTATTTTGTTGTTTGTTATCTGTATAACCAGTACAGGTTAGGAGGGAGCTTCCCAGGGGCTTAGCCAGAAATCAAAAGTATGGTGTCCAAAAGGGTCATTTTGCTTCACTTTTAAAATAACTGGGTGTCCAATTTTGACAGTTGTCCTATCTCCTACATGTTAAAGTTTCTTAAAACAGGGTGTCCAAGTGAGGCTATTGTTCACTTCAGGGTGTCTGGGTGGACGGGTGTCTGCCTAAGCCCTTGGAGGTTCCTGTTGCTCAGGTGCTCTCAGAACTAAGATCTAACAATACATGTATTGCATCCTGTGATTGTCCTGTCTTGCTTTTGTTACCAGTGGTGTTGAGGGTGGTGCTCTTCATCCATTGTGCTGGCATGCCATTGTATGAGTGGAATAACCATAAGTACAGTGTTAAACTCAATCAAACAAACAAATAAGCATGATCTTATTGCAGATCTGGAGTATTTTGTACACACAATTTATCTTTAATACACCAATAGGCCATCAGAATACTCATATAAATTAAAATTCTATGCTATGAAATACACATCATAGTAAGAAAATACTCATAAAAAGGAGGGTTTTTACACATAAATTTCTTGTACGGTTGGCAGGTCTGATAGTGTTTGATGCCAGTGTCCTTCAAGTGACAGTAGTTTCCTTCAGCTGTTAGGTGAGAAGGCTGTCATGTTAGTGACATAACCTGATGTACAGCTTACAACCACAACCATACAAACAAACATAGAAATCAAAGGTGACAGTTTTCTTTATCTGACGATTTTAATTTAATTACGGTATAATTCCTCGTCATTCTATTCTCTACAGTTCTGGATATACCATGACAGAAGCGAATCTCACATCATCATGTAATCTAGACTGTGCTTGTTCCTCCAATGATTTTGAGCTGATCTGTGGTGTGAATGGTATCACTTATTTCTCTCCGTGCCATGCAGGTTGTACCAGATACTTTGAGTCGGTTGTCCAACATGAGCGTCTGCTGGTAAGTGACTTATGATTGTAAGTGGGCTGTTAGCAAATTTGTAAATACAAAATAAATTCGTTTCCAGGTAGGTTAATGTTTTGTATTTCTGCTACCTTGTGAGCACAAACCCCATCATTTGAGTTAATTGAGTTAACTCGTATCAAACAAACACTAATATTCGGCAAGGAACAGTGTGAAGTGGACAATCCATCATCATATAAGTGAAATACCCTTGAGTACAATGTTAAACCCCAATCTGACAAACAAATAAACTTATTCAAAATGATAGAATAGACTAGAATAAAATTTATTTTATGACGATATAAATTATACAATAGAAAACACTAGCTTCCTGCTATTGATACGGAAGCTAACTACATATATATATATATATATGAATATACATTTCCCCAGGCATGGTTTTGTGGTCAGCATGTTTGCTTAATACAAATCCTACTTCGATGTACCGTCCACGGGTTTGAGTCCACCTTTGGCCATTAGTTATTTGAGTTGGTCCCACGATGCAGCTCTAGCAGTAACTGGAGAGATTTTTACAAGGTTTCCTACCAGTTTTCCATTAGTGTGAAATAGACAATCCGTCATCATATAAGTAAAAAACTTTGAGTACAACATAAAGCCTCAATCAAAAAATGAGCCCATCTATAAACATAACACGGCTATTTTATGGATATACAACTTCTGGGTTTATTGATGAGCAACGTAATACTGTCACGTCAATAAACCCAGAAGTTGTATATCCATAAAATCGCCTTGTTATGTTACTATCCCTGCTTCTAAATGCCACTCAAAGAAGTCATCTATAAACAGTTAAATCAATAATATAAATATGGATGATGGATTCTTTCAATCCTTATAAACTGTATTTTCTTTTGTCCACAGAATTACACAGGTTGTTCTTGTATCAGTGATGCCCCCAGCTCTGGTCCTGATGTTATCATGTCACCTCTGGCCACCAACGGGCCCTGTAAAAGTACCTGTGACAGTATTCTACCCTTCCTTATTCTACTGGTTATCATGACCTTCTGTGTGTCTGCAACTAACATGCCACTTGTTATGGTCACTCTCAGGCAAGATTTTATCATTTTTGTAGTCAACCATACATTATTAAAATAGTGTTACAAATATTATGAATATCATAAAAGAAATTGTGCTGGCATTCCTAGATTTCCTGGCCAGAAAGTCGTCTCTTCTGGTTTGTGTATTTTTTTCTCCCTACTCACCAAGGGCTTAGGCAGACACCCATCCAACTGGACACCCTGAAGTGAACAATTGCCTGATTCGGACACCCTGTTTTAAGAAACTTTAACATGCAGGAGATAGGACAATTGTCAAAATTGGACACCAAGTTATTTGAAAACTGAAGCAAAATGACCATTTTTGGACACCCTACTTTTGATGTCTGGCTAAGCCCCTGCTACTCACACTGTTTGACTTACTATAACCTGAGTCATAAAATGAACTTTATAAATATATCTGAAACCACAGTTACTATTTTTGTATCATTTGTTTTACATGGAATTAAGTCTAATGTGAAATTGTCAGCTTTCACCACTTTCTGGCAAAACAAAACAAATTATACGAGTGTTGGTGTCGGGTGAAGCCACATATATTTTACCTACATCCCACTTCTGACACCAAGTTGGTGACCACAATCCATAACTGTTCCAGGTATCATGGATTTATTCTGAGTCACTAAAATTGTTGTTTCCAAGGAAATTGGTTACATTTTATCACACATGTGAGTAGTGGGTATCTTTAGATCAAAAAGAAAGGTTCCTCTTTTGAATAAGAAAAGGATTTGATGTATTGGTCACATTTGCTCTATGGCAAGGATACGGCAGCCATCAGCCCCTGAAATCCAACTAAAATTGCTATTGGCCATAACAATTTTGGACCCCACTGCTGCAGCAGTAATTGTGACTTAGGCATTACTGTTGATTTGGATGTCTGATTTGATATATTTTTGAGAGATTTGTTGAAGTTTTAAAAGGGCAGTGGCAAGTAAAATAGTCTATCAAGAAATGGGAAACTAATTATTATTTTTTTCTTTACAGGAGTGTGGCAGAGGAAGAGAGGGCCTTTGCATTGGGGATGCAGTTTGTCATACTTAGACTATTTGGTATGTTCCAAAAAATACATTTTTACTCTCATTGGTAATTTTCAGGAACCATCAAAGGTGGGGCCTGTTTTCACCACAGCAGTGGGCCCGCTCCGTAACTTAGCGATAGCGTGTGCGCTAACTAAACTAATCCTTCATCTATATACGGTTCACCGGATCAAGTCTGCCTGTCGACCATCAGGTATATGAGCAAGCCACACATTGTGGAGGTGGTTTTTACAAGGTTTCCTCTCAGTTTTCCACCGTAATAAGGCAAGGTGCAGTGTGAAGTGAACAATTAGTCATCATATAAGTGAAATAGCCTTGAGTCCAACACCACAACAGTGAACACTAGCTTTGTTTTTATACAGCAAAGATCTATTGGGGTATTTGATTACTATTTATGGTTTGGCTCTAATAAATGAATTATCAGAGTCTTATTTCTATACAGGTTAAATATACTTTCAGACAAGAGATTTTGATTCATTTATTTATTTCATTTTGCCTCATTCTGGATCTTTTTGCTTTTAATATTTTTCCAGCTAATATTCCTGCACCTATTATGTTTGGTAACATCATTGACACAACATGTATTCTATGGAAACAGAAATGTGAAGATGTTGGTGCCTGTTTCTTCTATGATATTGTCCAATTCAGATACAAATACATTGGTAAGTGTGGCATCCTCTTTCTTATCCTCAAGTTAATAGTGGATGGTTGGGAGGGAACTCTTGATGGTCTGTTGCTCGCAGAATTAAGGGGGCAGCATGAAGCCGATCTGTTTGTGATATTTTTGCATTACGACCTGCGATTGTCCTTTTTTTGTCTTGTCTTTTGCCAGTGATGTCGATGGTGGTTTCCCACACACACTGCACTGGCACACACTTTTTTAAAATCTCTTTTTTAATATTTATGAAATTTAAGCTATTTTCCTGAAAAACATGTAGGTGTATTTTTTCTCTTCATTCTTGCAAAATTGTATTATTTAAAGACAGAACTTTCATAACTTTACATGTATTTAACATTCCTACACTAAAGGTGTTTAACACCAATTCCAAATAAGGGAATGGCTTAGATAGGCTGCTTCATCTGTCACTGGTACATGTACATGTTATGTTATGTACAGTAAAATCAACAGCCTGCTAATACACCAACTGTTTATTTGAGTGTCTTCTTGTTTTCCATAGGTATTTCTGCAGGTCTCTGTGTTCTGGGAATCATCTTGTTTTTCTGTGTATGGTTGTTGATACGTCGCAGATGTCATCAGGATGGACCTGGAGCTATGGCTAATGTGAGAAGAACATTTTATTATATTATGCACAAAAAACTCCACAAAACAATAAGTGTAATTCAGAGAAATGCAAACTTCATTTACCAATTATTTTAGCAACTTATTTTCTGAGAAGACGGCAGCAGTGGCGTAGTGGTTTGCGAGCTCGCTTTCTAACGCCTACTTCGATGTACCGTTCACAGGATCGAGTCCGTCTGTCGACTGTCAGGTATATGAGTGAGTCACAAGATGTGGCTCTGACAATTGCGGGGGTGGTTTTTACAAGGTTTCCTCTCGGTTTTCCACCATACTAGGGCAAGGAACAGTGTGAAGTGGACAATCC
>JAVFBX010118809.1:0-15879 GCA_034783855.1 Mopalia kennerleyi
GCTCCTCTTTTCTCGCCTTTTACGATCGGCCGAGGGAGTATTCTGCTGGACTGGCCAACCCGCTCCCCCACGGGGCGCTAGGTACTATGAAGAAAACTTTAGAAAGCTCCGGTCAATTCAACCCCTTGCTTGGTGCAAAATACGTGATGAACTGTGTTTTCGTCGGGAAAAGATATCATCCTTCCCAGTTGGTTTCTGCTGGGAATAAGGCAAATGTGATACAAACAACTGTCGACACAAATATTAATGTCACAAATGGTATGGTAAACATAGCTCAGTTAGTTGCAAAGGAAAAACATACCTCTGATAACTGTAAGTCTTTACCTACCCCAGTTAAAATTCACAGATTAAACTCTTATCTTGACAACTATGCTCCCGTATTGAAGAGAAATAACTTATAGACAGATTTAAATATGGGTTTAAAATAGGAGTGATTGGAAAACCTGTTTCATTTTCAACAAGAAATCACAGTTCAGTCGATAAACACTCAAACATGACATACGAAAAAATTTCTCATGAAATATCATTAGGCAGAATATCTGGTCCGTATTCAATATTCCCATTTCCTGACGTTATGTCATCAACTTTAGGAAAAGTAGAAAAGAAAGAGGTGAATAAATTTCGAATAATTCATGACCTGTCTTTCCAAGAAGGAGCGTCTGTCAACTGTTGTATTCCACAAGAACTCTCGTCTGTCAAATATGAAACAATTGGGGATATATATATTTATTTAAGAGATAATCTTCACACTGATGCATTGTTAAATCGCTCCGCATTAGACAGTAAAACAGCGGCTCTGTTCGATAAGGGTTTTTGAAAGTAATTTTCCTGTAGCTATAGCTGTTTTTGCTCGATAGACATTATATGATGTTAACAATAATCGTTTGAATTGATCATTTATACAGGACGGTCACCCAATAATTCCAGAATCAAAAATCGCACCCTTGAGGAAGAGTTAAGTTATCTCTTTCGCTTTCTGTTTGTACTTTCATAATTGATCTCTTAAAATGTTTGTGGATAGGAATAAATCGCCTAGGGAAGCATGGTCATCTCAACACAGTCGAGCATCACCCGGGGTTGAAGCGCGAACGCAATCAATTTGTCAGCTCGGGGAACTGCGTTATAGTTTAAGTTACATAATAGATGAGATCAAGACAATTTTACTGCCGCAATAAAATATCTGGGCACTTTTATTCGAAACTGATAGCGAAATTAGGGGATATTTTTTCTGTGGTTGGATTTCCTTCACAAGTTGTTAAGTATTTCTAGAGATAAAAGCATTGTAGACGTAGAGAACAGAAGCAGTGTTAAAATTCACAAGCAATCGATCAGCAGAAAAATACGCTACGTAACAAAACGGCGAAACTTTCTTGTTATCTACGTATTAAAATGGAGACTAAGTCAGTTATATATTATATATTAAAAGGTGGTGGGATGCTCAAATCCGTTGGAAACCAGCAAGTTGTGAACTTACCCAATGAACAAATAATGGATTATGTCAATTGGAATTGGAATTCTTACTTAACATAAACGCAGACAACAATTAGACTGCATGTTACATTTCCAAATAAACAGTCAGCTCTCTATGCTGTGCGTAGTGTTAATTCGGTGTTCGCAGATATCTATGGTGGGCCAAGTGCGTCTTAAGTCGACACTACATGACGTGAGTGTTTAAAAATAACTAGGTGTTAAACCAGCCAATCAAATCGCCTCATTTCAAAGAAAAACCTTTTTTTAATTTATTTTATCACGTCAAATTTATTGTCTCACGTCAGTTTATGCGATCTTACGTGAGCTCGGTAAAAATGCACGCGTCAGAAATTTTCTGTCATGTATGTTGTTCCAAATGACGTGTCCTAAAATTATTTGACGTGTAAGATTAGGTTTTCATCACGTAGCATAGCACACCGGAAACGTCATATAACGATTTTGTCGTGTATCAAAGTATACAAGAAACGTGATGAAGACAAACCGAAACATATCATTCTTAACTAGCCAATCACAGGGCTGGAGTAATCACTTTTCTGCACATTATACGCGAACCACGTATAAGAAATCGATTCCTGACGTTTCCGGTGTGCTGTGTTAAATGACAAAAACCTAATGTTTCACGTTAAATAACTTGAGGACATGTCACTTTGAACCATACACACGACGAAAACTTTCTGACGCATGCATTTTGACCAAATATCATGTTAGATAACAAAAGTTGACGTGAGACAAAATCGGTGACGTGGTATTCTTTGAAATGAGGCCGTTTGATTGGCTGGTTAAACATCTAGTCAATTTAAACACTCACGTCATATTATGTCGACTTAAGACGCACTTGGCCCACCATAGAAACATGCCGTGCAGTGCTCAGTGTGAACACGACCCACCTCGTCTGGTGTGAATGTGGTTAACCAGTAGCTAACAGGGAGATAAATCTGTCACTCATATAACTTGCCCTGCTACCTATGCCATGAACTAACCAGTAACTCAGTACCTGACGACCAGCGATGAAGACATAGTGTTGCCATAATGTCGTAATTTCGACCAATAGTTACCCCACGAGTGGTGATTATGACTGTTCCGAATGCAGCATAGTACTTGTATACCCTAATCCAAGAATTTGTGCCTTACATCACGGATATGCCGAATCCTTATTAAAGATAAACATACTGGGTTTAGACTAGTCCTGATATAAGTGAAAATTCATATCATGCATATATAGCCTAACGGCAATTCTCACTTATGAAGTTCCTATGTACAAATTCTTACTTATGAGTCTATTTGCCGCTCCTGTCCTTGAAATCAGATATATTTCCAAAATACAACCACCACCGTAATCATTAGCGTATACGCTTTCGTGTGCATCATCTTTTATGGTAATCCGAACAGATTTTGTCAAGAAATCTGGATAAAAACACACTAGTGTAGCAAAATCTACCAAACAGCAGCCATTTGTCACCGTTTCAATTTAAAAGTAAACTTGCCCGGAAGTTCCATTACGTCACTCTGGGACGAGTCTACTTACAAATTGAGGCGGTGACAAATAGTCTCTTTATAGCTCCATGCTTCAGCTGCCTATGTTCTACCCATGGAGGAATAATAATAAGATTTTGCATTGGCGATGACGCGATGTACTCATGGAAAAGGGGAAGAAACCATTCAATTTTTTTTTAAAAACCACTGCAGTGTCTGAAAAGGTTCTCTTTGAGTCACTCATTGGCTTCCATACTACTGGTCAATAATATAAAGATATTGTATAGTTTACTGGGTGTATAAATTGATTAAATGGTCAAACATATAAAGAAAAGTAAATAAAAATCCCTCCATTTTTGTTTTAAACAAGTAGTGACTTTTTTTTATACTTATCCTTCAAATAATACAGTTAACTGGTCAATGGTATTTTGTTTTGCTTGTTTTGTTTCCCTGACAAGTATTTCAATTGTAGCAATAACCATGACGATGAACTCAAACAGCAAATATATCACCTCACTAACAGACCATATGTTATTGTGAAGTGTTCCGCAGTGTTGGTAAATTAATGTTCATCTATCCTTACCTGTGCTCAGAACCTGCTTCTCAGGTGAGAAAGATTAATATAAAATAAAATGGTAAACAGGTAGCAAGATGTGGCAATAATAAAAGAGTCAAAATAGCAGTAAAATTTAATTGAATCTAAAACATGTTTTGTTTATGTGTTACAAAGTTATGATGTTACAAACATTATGTGTTACAAAGTTATGATGTTACAAACATAAATGTACAAAACTGTTGCATATAACAAGGATTTAAAATACAACCGGCTCTGCATATTGTAAAAAGATATGCAAAATCAAAACCAAACATACACACCTGTAAGTTAAAAAACATAGCAACACTCACACGTTCAACTCACATCATTAGTAGCTTTAAAAGTGCATGAATTGACAGAAATGGAAAGTCTCCAAAGAAAAGCAGTCATATAACAAGAGGATCATGGGAATTCTAGGCTCTTCAAATAATCTTCACACATACACAGGGCTTGTTTGTTTGATTGGGGTCTAAAGTCATACTCAAGGGTATTTCACTTAAATTACATCAGCTTGTCAATTTCATTCTGTTCCTTGCTTATTATATATGGTCAAAAATCTCACTTTTTAAAAAAAAATCATTGGAATACAACATGGGCCATTGTTAGGTCCCGTCTTATTTTCAATCTTTCAACAAATATTATAAAAGGCATTAATAGCACAAATGTGTGAACTAAATCTGGATCATGATTAAATCAAACTAAAATACTGGTGCTACAAATTTTGTGCATAAATGATAAGATAAGTATTCAATAAAATATTGTTGCTAAACTTTCCTAGCACTAGTGAGAAAATATATCCCGAACTTTCTGATATACCTGTACATTGTTTTGAGATAAAATAATTAGTATTGTTAGTAACAAAGTTAAGAATACCTGAGAGTGTTTTTGTCAATGTGCATGTTGCTACTGTCCTTAATTAACTACAGAACCTGTAATAGTCCAACCTTTTAGCTGTAAACTTGTTGCATTCAATTAAAATCAAAATTAGTTTGGTCTGCCCAAACTGCACACATACAAAAGCTCTTTAAAAATAGTATTTCATTTTGTGAACACAAAAGTGTTTTTAAAATGGTTTAGAATATCTACAAACATAGAAATTCTCATTAAATAAAAAAAAATAAGACTTTATCCTGAAGAAAATAATTACTAGCTCCAATAATTCTTTGCACAAACATGAATTTATGATTAATATCTTCCTCTAATGTGATTGTTGGTTTCTCTGCATTCAATTTATACAAAAACCTTCCATCCATCATTATATATCAGTAAATTTGTTGGAATGTAAAACAAGTTTTCAATCAGTACAAAAATGGAAAAATTGTTAGGTAAATTATGCCTTTCAGCTGGAAAGCTATCACAACAATTATCAAAGCCTTCTTTAACACTTAAAGACTTTTTTTTGATAAGATTTTAATATGAAAAGTACACTTATGAAGTTATATTAGAAACAAATTAACTCATATAAGACACTGAGTAAAAAAAAAAATTGCCAAAAGTTTTTAAAAAAGTATATTTTTAAGAATTTCAGTAATTTGATATTTCACACATAAGACAAATATTATTTGATTATGCACAGGTTTGAGTATTCTCTGATTCAGGTAAAGGGTTATGTTTTGAGTTATGTTAAGTTTCAGCTCAGGGTAAGTGTTAAATTTACGTTTAGTATCATGATTCATCCCTATTCCAAAAGTACTATTTCCCCTTTTGTCTTACATGACTGGCTTGGAAAAAAAAATGCCCTGTGATTATCGTTGAAACTTTGCTCATAAAAGTTCATAATGTCTACAAAATCTTTGTAAAATAAGTCAATAAAACTTCACATTTTCTTGGTTTTAACCACCATCCTCAAGGTTGTCACTTTCAAGATGGCTGCTTGAGTCTGAGCGAGAAAGCCCACCCCATTAAACCAAAGGCAACAACAGACAAGATCACATTTAATATGGTCAGACAATTGTTTGATTACGGCTAAGTACTGCACTTCAGGTTATTACACTCATACGATGGCGTGCCTGCATAATGAGGGGAACCACCTCAACGTCTGACACCAGCAACAAAATAAACCAAACTTGACAATGACAAGATGTAAAAACAAAGGCACACCAGCAGTTAAGTTTTTTGTTGCCCCCTGGAGCTGAGAGGGTCAGGGCAACAGGAAGTTACCGCCCAATCCCCCGCAGATCATCAAAAGAAATGGTCTATTTGGTTAAAAGCTTGAGAATAATGGTACCTGGGATAAGTCAGAATTTCTACAAATGTTCTTTACTTGCATCACTTTCTTTAAACTCTTTCAACGGCACGCTTACTCCTTCTGCTAAATCCTGAGGACTTGTAGTAATCTCTGTCATCTGTACTGGGGAAACGCCCTCTACGTCTTCTATCTTGTCTGGTAAACGTGTGTTAAGTGTTTCAGGCAATAGTAAGGAAAGGCCTCCACCCACCAGAGCCACACTCCCAAATATGATGAAAGGTAACTGAGTGAACGTCACTAGACCCTGAATGGAGTTAAAAACACACACTAAGGTTAACTGATGGTTGATTGATTGGAGTTTCACGCCGTGCTCAAGGGTATTTCACTTACATGATGGCAGTGTATTTCAACAATAATTGACACCAGCACAACCATAAAATGTCTAGGGGTTAGATGAAGTTAGAAAGTTAACCTTTCTCCAGTGCTATATAAAGACAGCATTGCTACATTTATATATATATATATAGATATATCTTTATTGACCGCCATATATCAGGAGAAAATATAACACAAACTGCCTCTATCTTGTTTATTGGTATTTGACTGAACAAGGATTTACACCTCTCCTTACACTATGATGCAATTGAAATCTGATTAAATAAAGATTAATATATCTCCCCGGTTTTGTGATACGAAGCTGTGGATCTTATGACAGTTTTGTTTTCAATTGGTGTTAAATTTTGTAATCCAGGACTTACACGACAACAGCGTATTGTCCATTTCGAGTAGAAACCTTGTGACTCACTCATAAAACCAAGGTCAACAGACAGACTTGAACCCATGAGCCGTACATTGAGGTAGGATAAATAAGCCAAGCAGACACAAGACTACATGTTTATAAGTTTTTTTAGAAAATAATTCTCAGAATTAATGTACTACATCAGAAGGTTAAATGAGCTTTTATATGTCATCATCCTTTTGCAAATGTGATAAGCTTTTGGAAAATATGTAAATGTTATATTTTGTATTAGCTTACCAGTCTGAGTATTTGAGGTGCGGCCACTCCTCCTGCTCTCATCCAGAAGGCACATGCCCCACATCCAACATTTCTAAAAAAAAAATAAAAACAAATATTATATTTTGAAGGCTTTTTTGAAGTTTATATTAAATCAATGACTTATGTTGTGTTAATGCTGCACAAATTAATTCAAAACATTTTTTCTTCTTCACAAAATGCTCCCTCGGTGAAGCAGTGAGGCTAGCTGTGATTATGTATTATAACATCTAAACATTCTGAGAAATCTCGATACCTCATTATTGACAAATGTGTCATCAGCCTTCCAAACAAGTTCTAAACCCTTGAAGGAGCTTCAAAAGTAGTCTCATTATAGACGAATTGTTTTTGTAAGGGCACTGAAGGTTACACAATCACTGGAGTTTACCCGGGGCATGGCAGTACAATACGAGATGCAAACTACCCTCCACACCACTGGCAACAAACAATTTGTTTATTTGATTGGGGTTTAACCCCGTACTCAAGGGTATTTCACTTATAGGACGACGGATTGTCCACTTCTGAGAGCATTTGGGTAACAGGAAGCTCCCGCTAACCGATTGCCTTATTTGATGGCAATGTTTGTCAACAACAACGTCACTACCATGCAACAATAAGAAGTTCTTTGCACAGTTGGAACATTTATGTCCATTCCTTGACAAGTGAAGACAGCATGTATTCCCCTTAGCCATAGCCGGGGTGCTTGCCTTGTGTTGCCCAACAGAGCGCCCCAGGGCACAGCAAGCACCCACCACTCACCCTCTTTAAGACAGAAGTACTAACCGTATGACAGTGGGATAAAGCTCTGCTGCATAGAGGAACACCACGCTGAACAGGCCTGCTGTGCTGAATTTACCCATCAGAGCCAAGGATAAAGATAACTTCTGAAGAGAAGGCCCTGAAATTAGACATTTAATTTTAAGAGGTTGACAAACAATTTACTTTTTCAACTGTATGTGTTTGATTCCCTGCAAAAGGGTTTTCCACTTATAGGCCAATGTGATGCGCTCTATTACCCCTCAACAAAAACCTAGATGTCCACAACAATAAATTTTGATCTGCCATCATCCATGTGCAATTGTGATAATTTAAAAAATATGTATATTTTTTATTTATATTATATTTAGTTTTAACTTACCAGTTTAGGGGTTTCATGAAAAAACTAATTGAGCAAACGCCAATGTAGGGGGGTTTAGCAGTTTAATGTAGAACTAAAAGAGTACTGTAGGGGGTTTAACGTTTTAATGCAGAAAAAATTAAGCAATCTTAGTAGGGTGTTTAACAGTTAATGTATAACTAATTAGGAATGTAGGGTGTTTAGCAGTTAATGTATAACTAATTAGGAATGTAGGGGGTTTAACAGTTAATGTATAACTAATTAGGAATGTAGGGGGTTTAACAGTTAATGTATAACTAATTAGGAATGTAGGGTGTTTAATGTTTAGCTTTCCTTGTTTGCTTGATTGGGGTTTAACGTAGTACTAAAGGGTATTTCCCTTATATGACGACAGATTGTCCACTTGACACTGTTCCTTGCCTTATTACGGTGGAAAACCAGGAGGAAACCTCGTAAAAAAAACACCCCGAGCTTGCCGAAACCTCATCGTGTGACTTAGTCATGTAAGTGATGGTCGATAGACGGACTCAATGAACAGTACACCGAAGTAGGATTAGTAAGCGCACTCACTACCGCTAATCCAATGGGTGAAGGAAACCACACTGGATACCACTGGCACCAAACAAATACAAGAAAGACAAGACAGGACAAGCACATGATGCAAAGACAGAAAGGTAACAACAGAACGGCTTCTTGTTGTCACTTAGCTTTAAGTTACCAGGGCAACAGGAAGCCACTTAGCTTTAAGTTACCAGGGCAACAGGAAGCTTCTTCTCGACAGTCAGGGGAATAAGAGGCCTACCTGAGCTGGGTATTAAACCGGTAATAAGAGGCCTACCTGAGCTGGGTATTAAGCCGGGAATAAGAGGCCTACCTGAACTGGGTATTAAGCCGGGAATAAGACGCCTACCTGAACTGGGTATTAAGCCGGGACTAAGAGGCCTACCTTAACTGGGTATTAAGCCGGGAATAAGAGGCCTACCTGAACTGGGTATTAAGCCGGGAATAAGAAGCCTACCTGAACTGGGTATTAAGCCGGGAATAAGAGGCCTACCTGAACTGGGTATTAAGCCGGGAATAAGAAGCCTACCTGAACTAGGTATTAAGCCGGGAATAAGAGGCCTACCTGAACTGGGTATTAAGCCGGCTCCAATACAGGTCACACCACAGAGTATGAAGAAAAAACTCATAGGTTTCTTTCTACCAAATCTGTGAATAAATTTAAGTCAGTGATTTTACTAACAATATAATATATAATATTACAAAATTACAATCTGTCATGTTATAGATTGCCGAAACTCTATAAATAAAATGAATATGAATATAATTAATACGAAATCATCTTTATCAACAGAAATAAAACTTATGATAGCTTTCTGTAATTCTACTCTTTTAAAGACTGGTTGATAGACTGGTGTTCAGTGACATGCACAGTTCACCTGTGTGATGGCAGTGCAGAGTAACAAGCCACAGTAACATAGAATGGGAAGTACTTTACTGTGTTTGATAGTTTATGTTTGTATCTCTGGTATCAAGTAACTTAGGTTTGTTGGTTTGGGGTTTAACGATGAACTTAAGGTTATGTCACTCATATGACTGCATGCTAGCCTTATGGGTAGAGGAAACCACCCGGACACCACTGGCAACAAACAAAGACAGCTCACGACACAAGACATAATACAATGGAACCCCAATTATGTTGCCCCTTCGCACAAGGGCAAGTGCAAGCTCACGACACAAGACATAATACAATGGAACCCCAATTATGTTGCCCCTTAGCACAAGGGCAAGTGCAAGCTCTTTTAAATTGCCTGCTGAAGTAAAAAATAATGTTTGAAGCTTATTACCCTTACCCAGAGGTCTTTCTTTAAAAGAAACATTAAGATAGTGATAAACAGAGTGAAAGGTACGATACAGTGCTGTTCAGTTTAAGATTGATCGATTGATTGATTGTTGTTCTATGCCGCGCTAGAGGGTATTTCACTGATATGACCACAGTGTATTCCAACAATAATTGACGCTAGCACAACCATCAAAAGTGCAGTGTTTTGATACTGCTAGAAAGTTCTTTTCTTCCAGTGCATTGCTATTCTTCAAATAAACTGCCCTTAGCCAGATAGATATAAACTTTAAGTTTCTGTCTTTTTTAAGTTTTGAATCGAGAGATACGAGAAGAGGCATTGAAATTAACTTGGGGGATGCCAGGAATTCTCAAATGGAGCAGACTGAGGCATAGGGCAATATCCATAATGACTTACCTCTTTAATATAAAAATAGATGCTATATATGCGGGCAATTCTACCAGACCACTTATAAAGAAAATCAGGAATTTATTGCCTGATAGTTGTGTTGTGCTCAAAGATAGTCCATAATATCCTAGAGCAGTGGCAAACCTGAAACACAGGAATCTTTCTATAAACCTCTCTTTGTGGAAACAAATTCTCACGAGTACTGCAGTGGTTACCATAAATTACATCAGTTTGAATAATTTCCTATGATACTAACTCTTGAATCAACAGAAATTTTGAAAGTGAGTCAGAAAGATTTAAATATGACATATTTATACTACAGACAGATTATAACATATTTATACTACAGACAGACAGATTATAACATATTTATACTACAGACAGACAGATTATAACATATTTATACCACAGACAGGAAGTAAAACTAGGCAGCATGTTACACATTATACTATAGCATATGGTAAAAAACAATCAATCATAAAGTCACACTGTGGGGAAAAAAAATTGACTGATTGATTGATTGATTTATTTATTGATTGACATTACAATTTTTAGAAATGGAGGTTTATGCCAACATTAAATAGAATGGCAGCATATTAAAATATAAATCAATTATTTTTTTGTTCTTTATGAATAGCTAAGAGAGCATAGTTGTGCTTGAAACATATTGTAGTTGGAGGGCATGGAACTGGATTGTTTGTCAGTGTCATTGGGGCTTAATGCCATACTAAAGGTTATTTAAGAACTTAAGATAAGATAAGATAAGAACTTTATTTAAAGTCGATTTTCGAACAATTCAACATTAGCTCACCAGGAGCTTGGAACACATATGTTTAAACATTTTCGAAAGTTGTATTTTAGCTCTTTTGTTGTATAAAGATTGTGTAGATATGGGGGATTTAGTTTGTGAATACATTTGTAGACTTCGATAACTAACTTATTATTATTTCACTTATATAATGGTGTGCCAACTGAAGGAGCGAAGATAAGTACCCTCGACACTACTAGAGTAAAACAAAGACAAGACAAAGACAGGACAAAGACAAGACAGGCCAAAAACAGGACAATCAATTTCAAGAGACACAATACAAAACCATCACAAACAGATCGGAGTCGTGTTGTCCTTTCAGCTCCAAAAGCACCAGGAAGCTCCTGACCAACCTTCCTCACAAGTAGCTAGAAAATGATAGTTTCATAAAGTGACATACCATATATAGAACAGAACTAATGTCCTCTTTCTTAGCGTTGGAGTCTTGAACAGGTCAATCACTGTATATTTCTTCACAGTTAAACTTTCTTGACTCTTGATTTGAGATTTGACTAATTTCACGGTTTCATCAGGGTAGGGAATCTTGTTGTATTTCACCATCCGTTTTATAACAGCATCAGCTTCTGTGAATTTACCCTTCAACATCAACCAGCGGAGAGATTCGGGTAATAGCCTGAGAACAGAGGTCAAACAAAATTCAACTTTATGATTGATTGATTGTGGGTTTAATGCTTAAGGGTGCTTCACTTATACCATGAAAGAGTGTTCACTTTTTCTCAAGTCTCGTTTATAATTTATACGGAGAAAACTCGGAAACAATGCATTGTTTGTTTGTTTGGGGATTAGTCCTGGATTTCAGGTTATTTCACACCTAGGACGGCAAAAGATTTGTTTGTTTGTTTGTTTGTTTGATTGGGGTTTAAAAGCGTAGTCAAGGGTATTTCGCTTCTGTCGATGGATTGTCCACTTCACAGTGAGGAAACCTTGTAAACCCACCCAGTGATTGCCGGAGCCACAACATGTGACTCACTCATATACCCGAGGGTCCACAGATCCTGTGAACAATACATCGAAGTACGACTAGTTAGTGTACTCGCTACCACTAAGCCACGGCCCAGGACATCGGAGTACGATTAGTTAGTGTACTCGCTACCACTAAGCCACGGCCCAGGACGGCAAGAGAAGCTTCCTCTAACCACCGACAGTATCCTTCCAAAAAAATGCAACTGCAAAAGCCAAAGCAACTCATTTAAATGCCAGAGATTCGCTAAGACACCATACTTTTGATTTCTGGGTAAGCTCCTGCTACAGGCCCAGCACTCAACCAATATTTGTCGAAATAATAGGACTGCTCATCTTAGTTGTATATTGATAGGGCACGCAAATGTTCAGATTTAGGTCCTCTGCATTTCAAAATGTAAGTTACCTCCCTTGCCTGTATTTCAAGTCTGCCATTAAAAAGTTACACCTGTTCTTCTCCAGAGAGAGATATCTTACCATATATAAGATAGAGCCAGGAGAGAGGGCAGAGATACAGCCAGCTGGATGTGTCTTACCATATATAAGATAGAGCCAGGAGAGAGGGCAGAGATACAGCCAGCTGGATGTACCTCCAGAGAGAGATGCCTTACCATATATAAGATAGAGCCAGGAGAGAGGGCAGAGATACAGCCAGCTGGATATATCTCCAGAGAGAGGTGTCTTACCATATATAAGATAGAGCCAGGAGAGAGGGCAGAGATACAACCAGCTGGATATATCTCCAGTCCTGAATCAAATACCACAGGATAGCCAGTAAAATGTAGCTGCACCCCCAGAATACTTCAATGGTAGCACCCACCACAGACCGATGCATGGGACGGAACAATTCCATTACCATGGCGTAGGAGGTTGTCTGTAACCCCTAAAAAGACAATTTTCATTCAGTACTTTCTATTGACAAATGGAAAGAATTGTTAGGACAAATCCGAAAGGTAAATGTGTTCATGATTTCAATTGTTATTTAACATGAAGACTATAAAATATAAACAAAAACAGGCAATCCACAAAACTATAAAATAAGGATGAAATAAAAAATTATATGATGGTTTTCCAGCAGGTAAGGAATTTGGAAAACTCGTTAGACATCACACCTTCAACAAACACTGATAAGATTGGACAAGTCACAAAAAGGCAACACAAACAGATTATCTTGGTGTTACCCCTTTATACTTAGTGTTTGTTTGTTTGTTTGTTTGATTGGGGTTTAACGTCTGTTCAAGGGTATTTCACTTATATGATGACGGATTGCCCACTTCACACTGTTCCTTTCCTGATTACAATGGAAAACAGGGAGGCAACCTCATAAACCCTGTTAAATACGCAAGAGCATGTCTTTTACATAAGATCAACTGAAACAAACAGTCTTAGACTTTCCTCTAATTTGAACCTGGCGCATACATTTCCTAGCAGACTAACCAGAAATAGTGTCTTACTTTGCGATCTTAGTTTGCTTTACTTAAAACCATTAAAGACTAATAGGAATCTCGTTAAGAAAAACCACCCCTCTGAATTGCCAGTCACCTGGTGTGACTATATCAGATATCAGAGGTCCACTGAGGTACTTGAACCTTAGAGTGGTAAGACAAAGGAGCACTAGTCGTCTAACATGCTATTCACATAGCCACATGCCTTTTAGTAGCAGGATGCCGGAGTCTGCCTTAAGTAATAGAACGGTTTACAATACATACCTGCATCAGGGCTCCTTGGATAACACGCAGGCAAGTAAATGCACCATAATTAGGAGCAAAAAATATCCCCACTCCTATAGCAATTTGGCTGTACAGGGTGAAGAGAATCAGGGGTTTCCGGCCGAAATAATCTGACAAGAATCCGAAGATTAATCCTCCAAGCATCACTCCACAGAAATAGAGAGTAGTGGATAGGGCTACCAGGTGCTTGTTATCACAAACCAGATCCCACTGTATGAAGTCAAACATTCAGTTATCAAATATACACCACATATATATAATAATAAATAAATTTGACATGTGTGCATGTGTGCATGTCAAGACAATGGTTTATTTCTTTGATACTTCATTTTGGTTTTAAATTATACTTTAAACTCACTTTTGAGTACCAACTTATTGTTAGAATTGGGTGCATCATTCTTTCAGCAATATCATTTGTTTGACTTGGATTGGGCAAAAAAGACAAGACAGGACAATCACATGACATAATTAATATGTTAAAGACAGTCAGTTCATGTTGCCTCACATGTTGCCTCACATGTTGCCTCACGAGGGCATCAGTAAGCTCCCTCCCAACAGGTGCTTGACACAGCAATTGGTAACACAGTTCATTACAACATTACAACTCTAAGCAGACATAGCAGCTGTAACCAGAATCTACAGTTAGGCCCCCTGGTGAATAATGTGATATAGTCCGGAGTTAACTCCCCCTGTTACAGTTTGTTTGTTTGTTTGTTTGATTGGGGTTTAACATTGTAATCACTGAAAGGTATTTCACTTATATGACGACGGATCCCCCTGTAACAGATACATCCAACCAATCATTTATGTTCTTACAACTTAATTACTTTAATACCTGTAACTTCCATTATTGACCATCGCCACATTTGTTGCCTATTCAAATCTTATCATAAAACAGATTCGATATGTTTTATATATTGTTTCTCGGTGAGGTAGCCAATCAAGACTTGGCAGAAGTTGCGGTTTTAGCCGTTTGGTCCACCAAGAGTTGTAAAGCAGAGTAGCTCAGAATAAAACTCTTGGTTAGTGAATATGGACATGTGCCGGACATAACACACTTTCAATAAGAAAAAATAAGCAAATTGACTGTCCTAAAAGTCAAAACAGGTCAGATTTGTATTGCGCTATGGCTCATTGAGCACAAGCACAACAGGAAGTCATGCCCCCCCAAGGTTTATCTTTAACCTTGTATAAGTGATTCAACCTGGTGTCTTTCTAGCAACTGGCCCCTAAAGACTAAATGCCTACCTCTGTAACCATAGTTTTTTCAGTTGTATCAAAGATCCACCCAGTTGTACATGGTCCTGTTTGATTGGCTGGTTGGTTGAAACTGCCTCTTTCTGGAACTAGACAGGTGTACTGTGACTGGATGAAACTTTCTGAACTGTTCTGTCCAACTAACAATTCTTCAGTGACATTGCAGTGAAAAGGTACTTTTGAACCAAAAACAGCCATTATCAAATGATTAGCCACAATGGGGAAATAATTCAGCCCAAGTAGGATGTACACAAATATCTGGACCTTCCCAGGATTTCCTAGTTGAAGGAGTAGCTCGTCCAACTGGAGTTTCTTCATGGTTCTTGTTGGTGGAAGTTGTTCAGTGCAAATTCAACAAGCAGGGTATTGCACAATGAATGATACACCAGACCTAAAACTGAAAATGAAAGTTTAGTATCAGGCAGCAGTCAGGGTAAAACCCAGGAGTATATGTTAAATTGGATCAGCAGGAAATCGTTCAGACACCTGCTACATGTAGATTTAGAGAGATTTGTTTGTTTGTTTGTTTGTTTGATTGGGATTTAACGTCATACTCAAGAGTATTTCTATTTCAGTTAAATGCAACAGATTGTCCATTTTTCACTAAGCTATAGAAACCTAGTAAAAACCACTCCAAGTTTGCCACAGCCATTCAGTTTGTTTGTTAGTTTGACGGGGTTTACTGTCGCAGTCAAGGGTGTTGACTGTTGCTATAAATCGGGTCCACTTGAAGCAGTTTGTTACCTTCAATCAGCTGGCCCCGTGGGGGAGCGGGTTGGCCATTCCTGCAGAATAATCCCTCTGCTTCCTCGGTCGATCGTAAGAGGTGAGAAAAGAGGAGCATTCTGTTGTCCTGGTGTAAGAACTAAAGGAAACAGGAAGCTGATCTGTTTGTACGTTTTATTTTTGTCTCCGTCGTCATATAAGTGAAATACC